>FLRD01000021.1:0-88002 GCA_900088485.1 Plasmodium ovale wallikeri | reverse complement strand
TTTGTATAAAAAAAAAAAAAAAAAAAAAAAAAAAAAAAAGTTCTGTGAAAAGCATGTGTTTCCCACTTCTGCCTGCTTTTCGAAGATTGTAATTACGAAAAGGGGAAGAAAAGAAATGAAAAAAAAAAAAAATAAAATAAAATAAAAAAGGCGAGCTTTAAAATGATAAAACATGCTTTAAATTAACCGATGGGAACGTTCCTACATATAAGCACGTATACGTTCGTGCGAAAAAACAATTTTTAGAAGATTACACCTGATTTGCCATTTTCGCAGTGCATGCGAGAATTAATGTAGAGGCCAGAACTCTGTATTTGGCTTTGGTTCCCTCGTTTTGCTTTTTGTTTCCAATTCGACCTTTACCCGTCCATAAATATAGTGTACTATATTAGCTATAATTTTCCCTCATTGGAGCAGAAGAATGGCTGTTAAGGTTGAGTCGTCATATTTTTCCAATGAGTTTATGAAGTCAGGTAATTTGATTAGCGACGAACAAGTTGGCCACGTGTATGTTCTTGCGTGGGAAATCTTGTTGATGAGAACATATGCACGCGCAGATGGCTTTACATATGTTTTTTTTTTTTTTTTTTTTTTTTTTTTTCCTTCCCCCCCTCTCTTATACGTGTGCAGAGGAAGCGAATGCAAGTGCAACAGTTGCAGAGGAAGAGGAGCAGATAACGGAAGAAGATAGCTGGGTGGTTATTGGGTCATTTTTTGGTAGCCATGGTTTGGTTAACCAACAGATAGAGAGTTATAACGACTTCATTGAATATCGAATGCAGGAAATAATTGACGAACATCCCCAAATAGAGATAAGACCACAACCACAGTACCGATCTGATACGGATGAAAATAATAATGTAGTATATTCCTTAAAGTTTGGACAATTATCTTTGGACAGACCTTTTTATGATGAAAGAAATTTAACTAATAAGAATTTATGGCCTCAAGAAGCTAGGTTAAGAAATTTAACCTACTCTTCAGCTATATATATAGATATAGAACAAAGCACATATATAGTTGACGAAATAACAAAGAAGCAAGTTTTAAAAGAAAAGTTCATTTATGAGAGAATAAATTTAGGCAGAATCCCTCTTATGTTAAAATCTATGTTTTGTTGGACTAAAGGTTTACCAGAAAATGAAATAGCAGATATGGGTGAATGTGCATATGATCAAGGTGGTTACTTTATTGTTAATGGAGGTGAAAAAGTATTAGTAGCACAAGAAAGAATGGCACATAATTTTATTTACGTTTTTAAAAAAAAACAACCATCAAAGTTTGGTTGGGTTGCAGAAATTAGATCACAAATGGAAAGATCTCAAGCAACATCTGCCTTTTCAGTGAAAATGAAAACAAGAGTTGGTTCACGTGGAAGTAGTGGAAGTTCCTCAGGAAGATCCGGTGGACAACTAGTTGCTACTTTGCCATATATAAGAACAGAAATTTCTGTAGGTATTTTATTTCGTGCTTTAGGATGTACATCTGATAGGGATATTCTACAACGAATAGTCTACGATTTTAATGACAAGTTAATGATAAATACATTGAGAGAAACTTTGGAAGAATGTATAGATTATCCAACGCAAGATATATGTCTCGATTTTATTGGTAAGAGAGGACCAACTGTTGGTGCTTCTAGGGAGAAAAGAATTTTATATGCAAAGGAGTTATTACGTAAGGAGGTTTTACCACATATGGGTACTGGACCAGGGGTTGAAAGTAAAAAATCTTACTTTATCGGGTATATGATAAATAGATTATTGTTAGCCGAGTTGGGAAGAATTAAAGAAGATGATAGGGATCATTTTGGAAAGAAAAGATTAGACATTGCTGGACCGTTAATGGCTAGTAGTTTTTCTACGTACTTTCGAAAAATGGCAAAGGATGTAAGAAGAGTATTACAAAGACAGATAGATAATAATAAACCATTTGACGTAGCAGGTGCTATTAGAAGCTGCTCTCAAATAACACAAGGAATGCAATACCAGTTAGCAACAGGAAATTGGGGTAAAGATAAAGATGGTAAGGTAATCAGAACTGGTGTTGCTCAAGTGTTAAATAGATTAACCTATTCATCTTGTTTATCCCATTTGAGAAGATTAAACACACCTTTGGGTAGAGAAGGAAAAATGGCAAAACCGAGACAATTACATAATACTCACTGGGGTATGATTTGCCCGTTTGAAACTCCAGAAGGGCAATCAGTAGGACTTGTAAAAAATTTATCCCTAATGTGTGATATTAGTGTTGGTACATCTACAAATAATATATACGAATTCTTATCCGAATGGGGTTTAGAATCATTAGATGAAGTTCCCCCACAATTAATGAAAGAAAAGGTAAAACTTTTTTTAAATGGAAAATGGGTTGGATGCTTTAACCAAATTGACAATTTAATAGAAACACTTTACGAGTTGCGTAGACGTTGTGATATATCTCCAGAAGCATCTATTGTGAGAGATGTTAACAGTAAAGAAATCAAAATATTTACAGATGCAGGAAGAGCAATGAGACCTCTATATGTAGTTAAAAATGTTGATGGTGAAAATAAGCTTAAGTTAACTAAGGAACATGTTAGAAATATTACCAAGTATCCAGATACATATAATTGGGACTATTTAATTCAGGAGGGTATTATAGAATATATAGATTGCGAAGAAGAAGAAACAACTATGATTAGTATGTTTATTGATGATTTGAAAACAGGAACAGGCTATTATAATAATTACACACATTGTGAAATACATCCTTCGCTAATTTTAGGTGTTTGTGCATCTATCATCCCATTTAGTGATCATAATCAAAGTCCACGTAACACTTATCAAAGTGCAATGGGAAAACAAGCTATGGGTGTATATGTAACAAATTTTAACATACGACTTGATACCTTAGCACATTTATTATACTATCCTCAGAGACCACTTGTATGTACCAAAGTTATGGAATACCTACGTTTTAGAGATCTACCAGCTGGTATCAATGCAATAGTTGCTATTATGTGCTATACAGGATATAACCAAGAGGACAGTCTTATAATGAACCAATCTTCTATCGACAGGGGTTTATTTAGGAGCGTTTTTTATCGTACCTATACAAGTGAGGAAAAACAACAGGGAAGTTTGATAATTGAATCGTTTGAAAAACCATCTGTAAGAGTAGTCAAGGGGTTAAAAAGGGGAGATTATACCAAACTAGACGATGATGGATTGATCGCTCCAGGAATTCGAGTCCTTGGTGATGATATCATCATAGGTAAAGTTTCCCCTAACATTGAAGATGAGGATGACATCGTCATACAGAGGAAGCTTCCTGTAACTCAGGTTCATACTGGGGTAAGTAGCGTAGGTAGTGTTAGTAGCGTGGGTTTATCTCCAGGAAAAGATTCCTTTATGGGTAGTTCAGTTTCTTCGAATATGTTGGACGCAGTGCCTGATTCCCCGGTAAGTGATAGGTATGGTGGTGGTGGTAGTGGTGGTCCAGCCACGGCTAGTGTTGCTTCTTCAAGTCCGACAAATACGACCCTTTTTACGAGTGGAAATACGATTGGAAGTACGACTAACGCTAAGTACGGAACGACAATTGTGAGTAGTACAGTAGCAAAAGATGAGGTGGAAATTCCAACCTTGACAATAAGTACATCTAGCGTGTTAAAACAGTATAAAAAAGATTGCTCTTTAAGTTTACGTTCTAATGAAAATGGGGTAATAGATACAGTTATGTTATCATCAAATAGTAGGGGAAATAAATTTGCAAAGGTGAAGGTACGTTCTGTGCGTATACCTCAGATAGGTGATAAATTTGCAAGTAGGCATGGACAAAAAGGTACTATAGGAATTACATATCGAACAGAAGATATGCCATTTAGTTGTGATGGAACTTTCCCTGATATCATTATGAATCCTCATGCAGTTCCTTCTCGAATGACTATTGGACATTTAGTTGAATGTTTAGCTGGTAAAGTAGCAGCAATTGAAGGAGGAGAAGGTGATGCAACTCCCTTTTCAAAAATAACTGTACAGGAAATATCGCAGAGATTACATAAATTAGGATATGAAAAATATGGAAATGATATTTTGTACAATGGACATAATGGAAGAATGTTAAAGTCCAAAATATTTATTGGTCCTACTTATTATCAGAGATTGAAACATATGGTAGAAGATAAGATACATGCTAGAAGTAGAGGACCTTTAACTATGATTACGAGACAACCAACAGAAGGTAGATCAAGAGATGGAGGTCTCCGATTTGGGGAAATGGAAAGGGACTGTATGATTTCGCACGGTTCTGCGAAAATGCTCAAGGAAAGGCTATTCGAAGAAAGTGACGCCTATCGTGTTCACGTCTGCGACAACTGCGGGCTCTGTTGCATTGCCGACGTAAACAAGAATGCATACGAGTGCACTGTCTGCAACAGCAAAACTACAATTTCGCAGATTTACCTCCCCTATGCCTGCAAGTTGCTCTTCCAGGAGCTCATGACCATGGCCATATACCCCAAGCTGGTGCTCGAGGATATGTGAAAGGGGGTGCGCGAAGTGGTGTGGAAGTGGTGTGGAAGTGGTGTGGAAGTGGTGTGGAAGTGGTGTGGAAGTGGCGTAGAAGTGGCGTAGACGTGGCGTAGAAGTGGCGTAGAAGTGGCGTAGAAGAGGAGGAAAGAGGATGCTAATCGAGGAGAAAGCAGCTGTGCGCTAGTGAAGTGCCCCTTTTTTTAAATGGCAAAGGGTCCAAGTGGTAGACGCATATCCCCCTCCCCCCGCTCTTCCATCCCCACCTTGCTCAGCAGGGTTATCCGTTGCATTGTATGAACCTATGGATTTCCCCTTATAGGAACGCTACATGAACATCCCATTTTTTCTTTTTTCTTTTTTTTTTTCTCGTTTCATTTGATAAATGGTTAAATACGCGTTCGTGTGCTTTTATCGACGTGGACTTATCCGTGCTTGTGAATTAAAGTGAAAGCTGCTCCTTAGGCAGTGTGTGGCTTAGCCGACTCACGTGCACTATGATTGCAACGTGAGCTATTAGGACTCCTTTTTGAAGTTTATGCGATAGTAGAAAGCGTACCTAGTTTGAAGTAGTTGTATTTCTTAGAAGAAAAAAAAAAAAAAAAAGAAAAAAAAAAAGAGTGATCCATCTGCGCAGGGTTGCTACCTGGTTGCTGCGCGGTTGCTGCGCGGTTGCTGCCCGGCTGCTGCCTAGCTGTTGCGCGGCGCTATAGAATGAGCTCGTCCAGGGGTATTTTCATCTCGCGTGAAATGTGCCTAATGGTCTCCTCTGGAACCTGAATGACGAGTTTGGTGTAGGGGTCGAGCGCATCGAAAGTCATGGAATGATTCGTTTCGCAGAAGATGTTGTTGTTTAGGGAAGAAAAGTTAGTGGTTGAGTTTAGTAAGGCGCTGCCGCAGTAGCCACTCCATTGTACCCCGTTCATGAGACTATTTCTAACAAGACAAGACAGATTGGTGGAAGAAGAAAAGGTAATAAATCCTAGTTGTACAAGAGTGTTTATTTGTTGACATATTAAGCTATTCAAAATGAGTTGTTCATCGAAAAAGCAAACTAATAAACAATCTGTTAAACATAACCATCTGATAAAAGTAAAATTTTTGGGTATTGCCTGACCAATTAATGTTAAAATAGATTCATTTTTACTTCTTGCCTTTCTCTTTCTTGGTAAACTGAATGCACCACCCTTTACAGTAGCATTAAAAAATCTCTTATCTGTAAGAGGCAAATTTCGAGAAGCTAAATATGCACCAACTAATAAAATTTTTGAGTAGAAAGAAAGATCTATTTTATTTTTTAAGTTATTTTCATTTAAAAAAACAGAATCAATTAATTCAGATGTGAAATGACTAGAATGATTATATGTAGCAATACGAATATGTGTATCTATATTTCTTTGTAATGCATTTATATTTTCAACTATAGGTTCTAATGTACCATCAAGTATTGGTTTTATAAATAGAGGCCACATATGTGAACATATAAAGAGTAATTCATGAAAATCACTTTTATAATCCTTATATGATACATTAACAATGTAATCAATATATCTACACCATATATCATATATAACATCATTTTCTAGTATGACATTATTTCTTTTTAACAAAAACTCTTTATTGTTACTTTTCATGGAATATATTTTTAAATCTTTATCATTACATGTTAATAATGATTCAAAACATATGCTATTGTATTGTCTATATAAAATATTTTTACACATATTAGCCGAGTATGAATCAAACCAAACAGTTGGTGGTTGGGGTAAACCATCGAATATTTCATCGGGTAATGGTGATCTGTTAATTAATATAACACATAAACCTCTAGTAATTTTATTTACCTTTGTTAAATCGTTATATGGGCCTTTAATATATTCATGTATTCTTGTTAATGCATAAAATAAATCAGGATGGGTTCTAACTAAGTATCTAATGTTATCTAATATAAATACAACTGACCTGTCATACAATTTATCTTTTTCATAATTTTTGTTATTACATTTTCGTAAGTCATTATTTCTTTTATTATCAATCTCCTTATATGATACGGAATTATTTTCTTCCCTACTTTCCCTACTTTCCCTATTTTCTTCTCTATTTTCTCTACTTTCCCTATTTTCCCTACTTTCTTCTCTATTTTTATTGCCATTTCTTTCCCTTTTTCCGGAATGATGTCTTAATCTCACATCTTCAACGTTTGGTCTGAAAGATAGAAGTTTATGTAATGTACTAAAGAAGCAATCTGTATTTGAGACTTGGTTTGGTACTAACTTTGTTGGATCATATGTATAATTTACAATATTGTTTGAATTTTTATAATCATTAAATTCCTTCAACAGATTTATACTTAAGTCTTTAAGTATTGTATGGTATATAATATTTTTAGCTGATCTTCCTGATTGATAAACTGCCATTAGACAATTGACATATGCATAAGGAACGTTCATTTGTTTTATAAAATTCTTAACTACCTTTGTTTTACCCATTCCTGGTAATCCTAATATTTGAATGACTGATATAGGGTCTCGTAAATCTCCTAATAAATTAACCAGTCGATGTAACTGCACTTCTCTTTCGAATCCACATGTCTTCAAACAAGCAATATATGAACTTAATATGTCATGGGGAATTGCTGGGATTAGCTCTCTAAAATGCTTTTCATCGATTAGTTCGTTTAGTTCTTCATCGTACAGTTTATTCTCTTCACCTCTCTCGCTTTCGCTGGCCCATTCGCTGGTACCTTCGCCGGTACCTTCTCCGGTACCTTCTCCGGTACCTTCTCCGGTTCTTTCGCTGGTACCATCGGCGGTACCTTCTCCAGTACCTTCTTCAGTACCTTCGCTGGTGTCTTCTCCAGTCCCTTCGCTCGCACTTTCGTTCGTGTTTTTCTTCACTCCTATGCCTGCTTTAGCATCTGCGTCGTTCTTGCTTAGCTCGTCCTGTTGATCTTCACAAATGGTAGAATTTTCATATTTACCATAACCACCATCATCTTCCTCTTCGCTATCAATATCTTCGTTGCAGTAGTTATTCGTCTCTTTTTCGCCATCTCTCTTCTTCTCGTGCGTACAATCCTTTTCGTTTTTTTTCAACCCCGCAAGGTTCAGATGGGTCACGGAACTACTTCCCTGTGTTGCTTCGCTACCACCAATGGGTTTACCACAATCGGCGTTTGCTCCAGCGCTGTCAGTCACACTACTTCCCCTATTTACACTAGAAGAAGTGTGATCCTTCTTTTTGAACCCACTACTTGATGATACTTTCTTTTTCTTTTTAGGGGAACTAAAGGAGTAAATACACTCCTGTGCCGTCTCATTGCAATCATCTGAGTTTATGTCGCTTTCGTTATTATTCAGTTTGTACATTGTGCATGCTGCCTGTTAAAGGAGGCGATGGGAAAATCACTACTCCGGTTACAACGGAGAAATCAATGCAAGTGATTTTGCAAAAGTAGCAATCAAAAAAAAAAAAAAAACAGAACAACGGATGAGCAGAATAGCAGGTTTGTAAAGAACGGAAGGGGGAAAAAGGAGGGGCGTGCTCTAAGAAGGATATATTATACATATATATATACATATATATGTATATGTATATATATACATATGTGCATGGAATCACACGTACCTTTAACCGGTGGAGAATTACAAGCAGAGTTGCACATACATACCACTAACGCATCGCACTATATGAAGAGGTACATTGACCATGATGAGGTGAAAACAAAGCAAGGGAAAAAGAGCCAGGCGAGAAATAAAAAGGTAGGTATATGTGTTTATACCAATAAACGAATGAGGGACAAAGTCTACTTATTTAAAAAAAAGGAGAAGCACCAAAAATGGGCTCGAAAATGCAGGAAAATATGTGGGTTGCACTATATGCAAAAAGATAGTTGCACAGATCATGCAAGCAATTTCAAACTAAAAAAAAAAAAAGAAAAAAGGAAGAAAGAAGGTTACGAAATTGGGGAAATTCTAGTAGGCCCTTTAGCAGCTGTATTACTTTATGAAGCGGAAGAACGAAAAGTGTGAGATGTATGAAAAGTACGAAATGGAAGAGGAAAGTGGATCAGTCAAATTGGCGTATCAAACGGACGAGTCAAAATGGAGAAGAAAAATGGAATCCCACGTTTTGCGTAAGAAAGTCCTTTTTCGCGAAAACCTATAGCTCTCGTAGGTGCAGGCCCTTCGACGAGTTTACAGGTGTTCATTTTGCATATCGCAGAAGGATCGCGCGTGTTTTCGAATAGAGCCAGCTTTTACTCAAGAGCGGACGCGCAGTCCACTTTTTACTACATTTGTAAATTCCTCATGGGCATTTTACATTTCTCGCTAACGGATGTTACGTCGCGACGCTTCTACTGCGAACATATAGATTTCGCATATGTGCATTCAGGGGAGGGAGTTTTCGATAAGCGTTCAGCGCCCGGGAAAGTGGACATCCAAAAAGGAGAAAAGGAAAGGCAAAAAAAATGACGACACGAATGTGTGCATGCGTCCGTGAGACAAGCGGTTACAAAAAAAAAAAAAAAAAAAAAAATTCACAATACGGCATCACACTGCCATCACAATGCGGTATCACACTGTGCCATAACAATGTAGTATCACACTGTGCCATCACAATACGGCATCACAGGGTGCCATCACAATGCGGTATCACACTGTGCCATCACAATACGGCATCATAGTGTGTCATCAAAATAAGTGATCGCACTGTGCATTTGCACGGTATCCCATTGCGTCATTACACTTTTCCGTGTTGCGTTGCCAAATGGAAAATGGCCGCATGTGAGAAGAAACTCCGCAAGATATGAAAAAGTACGAAGGGATATGAACTGCCTGTGGTACGTCACAAATGAAACCAGAGGCCCGCTAAGTATCCGAATGGGAGAAATATTTGTAGTTGAAAGGCTTGTTTATATTTCCCCCCCTTTTTTTTTTTTTTTTTTTTTTAAATTATTTTATTTTTGCTAAACGGTCTTGTGTCCCATTTGCATTCACTGGAAGAAACCTAACGTGATCAGGCGAAAATAAAATGAACTTTAGTATATTCATGCTTATATGTATATTTGGGTATATAGAGAAGAAGGTAACATTTGCAGCTGCAAAGATGCGATTTTGTTTGTTTTCCCTCTTTTTAAATATGCTTAGAACCATAAGTAAGAAAAGGGATGTCCAAACACTTCCAACAGAGATTCGCGCAACGGCTTAGTCTGTCCTTTCACATTTTTTAAAACTTCGATGCCTGTGTATGGTATAAAAGGTGCGTACATGCATGTAGAGGATGTGATTTTCAACGTTTTGTTTACGCTAATTTACATTCGAGAGGAGGTACAACTTTTTCCCTAAACGCGAATACATGCGTAGGGGAAGAGCATAAGTGTGCATATGCTGGCATTCGCGTTGGTCTGGTCCATTTATGAAAACCTGTGGTATTAGTCCTGATTGCGCAGAATTGGTCAACGAGCATAACAAACGTGAACATTCCAAACATTAGGGAACCTATCGTGTTAACCTTAAAATGTGCAGACAAAAAATGAGCATGTGTCGAAAAATGGGACATGCGCTGAAATGTGTTGGAAAAAATTAAGATCTTGTCTGCGTTACGATAATGAGAAAAAAGTCCATTTTGGTGAGCACACACTGGTAAAATAAAAAAAAAAAAAAAAAAAAAAAGTTAAAGTAAATTAGCAAAAGGGACAATAGGGGAAGAAAAAGGGAGATACGCAAAATATTGTGAAATCTTTACAAAAATGGTAGGATGGACATTTTGAGCATTACCACAGAGGATTTAAAATTGGGATGAGACTTAACACACGTCACGATCTTGTATAGGATAATAAAACTACAGGTGCAGCATGTTAGTAACGCGTACTAGGGAAAAAAAAAGAAAAAAAAAAAAAAAAGTGATGATGTGGTGAGAAATCAAAGGTATTGTTATGCGAATAGGAAGTGTCCTTCCTTCCCCCCTCTCATCCGTGTACACACTTGTTCGTATGTGTAAATATTTTCAAGGGGATTCGTTTTTTCTATAATTTCCTCCAGTATATCACGTTTCCACATCATCACTAACAAAATTCAAGAGAATAAAAAATTTCTGATTGTACATCCCAACACAGCCATTTATCCACAAACCTACATGACAGAGATAAATCGATGGGGGAAAAAATGAGCAATTCGTTATGCACATAAAAGTTCTCGCATAGAAACATGTTCATATATACATGGCTGTGCAGGTACATGTACAAACTTAAGTACACATTTTGTGCATGAATTGATATGGCATACTTACAGTGGTGGTCCATTTTGATTACGCACCTGCCGCAAGCCGAGCAGTGGTGGGCCCTCCTTATTTTTGGCAAATTACACTTTGTGCACCTACTCACGTTGGCATCATGCTCTCCTGAGTTTTGCTCGCAACATTCTGCACAGAACCGGGAGAAATAAAAAGTGTAATGGGAAAAACGTCACAAAAAATGGGAACAGAATGGTATATGAAATTGGACAGAAGGATTTCTAGAAAGGGTGGGGGGGACATACCAGATTCGCTTAGAAAACCGGGGTTTTGAACAAGACACTTTATGTGGCACCAGAGAGTCAAATATGCGGTTAACCAAAATGATAAAAGGGAGATAATTTTTATTTTTATTCTGGTAGGGAAAAAAAGGAAAGAACATATCGAATATTAGTTGTAAACCACCCACAGAGGAGCAAACCCAAATGTTCCACTGTTTCTTTTTTGTAATCGTCGTGACTGTGTAATTTGATCGATTTTAGAGCTCCCACGTTTTTTATTCTCTTTTTCTCTCTACATGTGTATATACATATGCACTTATTCACACATGTGCACACGTTAGGCCTTTTTTTTTTTTTTACGCAAAAGACGAGGCAAATTTGGAGCATAGGTAGGTAGCCTGAAAAATTAGGACGTATATCTGCCGATTGAAATGGGAAAAAAAAAAAAAAAAAGAAATAAGGCAGTGTACTACCTAACTCCCTTTTTTTTTTTTTTTTTTTTCTCTTATTTCATTTCTTTTTCGTTTCATCTGTGTTTTCATATTTTAATGATGTATATTCCAGCATGCCATTTATCTTACCAGCAAAATGCAGACATATTTATATAAGGTTAGGAATGCTTTTTTAATGCTGATTTTCATTCTGCTCGAAGGTCATGTATTCGCCAGATATGGGCATGGAGAATGGGGGGGAAAGGCGCAAAAAATTTTACACACACATGATGAATGTGTATTAACGTACGTATATGCAAACATGTATGTATAAGTGTGCCTATTCATATCTTAATATACATAATTTAAAGCAATGTTGCAAGTTTGTTCCTGTACAAAATAGCAGAGGAAGTTTTTTTTTAATTTTTTCTTTTAATTTCTCTTTTCGGTAAAATGAATGAGCCTATGGAACGTTTCACCGGGGAGAGGCAGTAAATGGGGAGGAAAAAGGGTAGAATAATTTTTCTGCAAAAAAAGGGGAAGACGCTTCGCGCGACATGGACTGTGAGGGGTGTTGGTGCAAAATTGTGAAAGAGGTAGTATGAGCGGGGTGCGATTTTACGAATCACAAAGGTGTAAAGAAAAGGGGGAGAGGCAGAAAAAAAGGGAAAGAAAAAAGGGAACAAAAAAGAAGGCATATTTGAATCTCTTTGTGCATATGCCTTTTCAGCCCTGCACCCTTTTTACCCTTGGCTGTTTATTCCGTTTTTGCTAGAAAAGGCACGTTAATGGGAACATACGCAGAGACTAAAAATTGCACTTTTTACAACACACCTCTTTGTTACACCCTTTTTTTTTTTTTTTTTTTTTTACCTTTCCCTGTGAATAGCTATGGAAACAGAGCATCCAACGCGCACTTGTTGAGTTTATGTTTTGTGGTATTTTCGTGTAAACCATCCATGTGGATGTGCAGCTAACCAGGGACATATATACCCCTTCAGGTGCACATAAATGAGGAACATAGCATTTACGCCTGTGTATATACACATATATTCGGGGGTATACGAATAATTCTCTTTATTTACTGGAGTTCGTGTGATCTCTTACCTTTTTACTTTTTCCCGAGGAGTAGTGCTTACTTTCAAAAATGAACAATGGAAAGAAAAATACATGCTGAGAACACTGCACAGTTAGTCGATCTTTTCGATGTTACCTCTGAACACAGACAGACTTGCTAGCTATCTTCGTCCCCATTTCGGAGATTACTCATATAATCACTATTGCACAGGAAAAAGAAAAAGAAAAAGAAAAATTAAAAGCACGGTTATGTATATCGCGAAAAGATGATACTACCTTACAAAAATATGGACAGTTAGTCGCAAAAAAAAAAACTGAAAAGGAAGAACTATAATTCGAAATTAAAATATGCCTTTTTTTTTTTTTTTTCTGTACAATTTGAGCTATTATTTATATTTTTTTTTTTTTTTTTTTTTTATTTTTTTTTTCCCTTTTTGTATTTCCATACTTTCTACATTTAAGGACTTACTTTTTTTTTTTTTTTGTTTCCTCATTTCCGCATTTCAGCATTTTGGTAAAAGACCCGACAAAATAAAATTATCCTTTTCATGTATATCTCCTTTATTTACAAAACGGAGTATATAGAAATTGTCAATGTAAATTTTTCCCATTTTATGGCTTGCTCTTTTTTAATTAAAAAAAAAAAAAAAAAAAATTTCTACATTGCATGTTGTCCTCTCCATTCCCGTATATTATGTTAAATCGTAAGGGGGTGTACACGGCGTAAACACACGAATGCACACTAATACACACGAATGCACACTAATACACACGAATGCACACGAATACACACGAATACACACGAATACACACGAATACACACAAATACACACGAATACACACTAATACACACGAATACACACTAATACGCACTAGAAGATACATCCAGGGGAGTGAACCAATATAGCGGAAAATGCACACCAAAGAAGGTGCACCGTAGAAGGTACTCCACTTGGCTTGGTCCTGTTAAGGCACAATTTGAAGGAGGCGCCTAGCAAAAACAGAACACAAACATATGCGCTTTCTTCCTCCCCTTTGTAGTGTCCCATTTTTCGAAGTGAAAACACGAAAGCGCTTGTATCCGCTATGAATAGTACAGTATTACCTCATAAAGGTGATGAACCCTTGGTTAGTTTGTTCGAAGTAAATATGTCTGAGGATTTGAATAAAAATGGTGTAAAAGATGCGGGGAAGGATATTTGGACAATTCGGGATAATAATGACAATGTGGTGGGTAGCAAAAATGGCCTTTTTCCAAAAAAGGAGTTCTTTCATGGGAAGGTAGAGGAAGAAAATGATAGTAACGTAGTAGTTGGAGAAAGGGTTAAATTCCATGTGGAAGAAAAAGGAATCGATATGCAATGTCCTTTAGTACCTTCTTCCCAGAAGTGTAAAGATTTTAAGGGGGCAGAGGATAAGACAAGGGAGGTTCATAACGAAACGGTGGACAAACGTGACTATTTATATATGAGCGAACATCTGCAAATTAGGAAGGATAACGAAATTTTTGTGAGTACCTCTTTAAATAACTACATAAATGATCACGTTAATATCATTCTCTCAGCAAATGACGCATTTTTCGAAAATGAGAACAACGAAGCAGAAGCATTCTTAGACCTTGGCATAAAACTCAAAATGCTGAGGTATAGAGATCGCATGAAAAGACAGAAGAAACGCAAAAAAAAGGGAGGCATAAAAAAGTCTACTGTACTAGCAGAATCGAACGTAGAAACAAATAGGAGTGAAATACAATCAAGTCAAAGATTGACAGGTGGGTGCGCAGACGTTACGGAGTTGCCACTGGAGGACGATATATCATCATCATCATCTTCATCATCATCATCATCCTCGTCCCTTTCTAACGTATCTATCTCCAATTGCGCAAATGTTTTGTCTACCCCGTGCCGCAGTGCACATGGTAATTCCTCCTCTGATAGTAGCTACCTCTTCTCGGACTCCTCCGATAGCGAGCAAAGCTCCTCGGAAAAGGAATACACGTCGGAAGAGGAATTTTTGAAAAATATGGAGTTTGACGAGGAAGAATTACGCACTCTTAAAGGTTTAGAGAAAGCAAAAAATGTTTACTTTGGGTACGTAAATGAACTGTTTATGAAGTATGACATGATGAGCCATTTCAATTTGAAGTTTTTCGAAAAATTGAAGAATACGGTGCGTAATATGTACATTCGTAACATTTCAAAGGAGAAATATAAAGATCATTTGCAAAGTGTAAGAGCGTTTTTTTCTAATGAAGAGAATGCGCGAATGGTTGAGAGAAATCAGAAGAAACTGCGTTCAGATGTTACAAATGCTATGTTTGGGTTTCACGTCATTAGTGATAGACAACCAATGAAAGTTCCTATAAAGTGCATAAACAGGTTAACCTGTAGAAACAAACCAGTGTCCGCTATATGTGCTTACAAATCTGCACAGAATAAGAAGCGAGCAGAGACTATATTCGACGAACTGTACAATGGGCTGAGTAAGAGAGGAGTTACCACAGGAGATAGTTTCAATACAAATTCTCGTAGTAACACCACTTTACGGTGTGAAGACAAATGCCGAACACGCAGAAGAGATGGATGTTCAAAAATTGCAGGGAAGAAGGACAAAAATAGAGCAAAAATTAATGGAGACACGAAAAAAATAGACAAAGTTACTAGGAATTGTCTGGACGAATATGTAAAGAGCATTAGAAATAACTCTTGTGCTCATAGTAAAATGAGCAGTTTGAAACAGTACATACTTGGTACTCACTGGAAGGAGATGAGTAAGCATAATGTATACTTAAGCTTGATAATGGAAGAAAAAAGGAAAGATGCAAAAATTATAGCAAATTTATGCTATAACCAAATGAAGGGTATTGAGCAAAAAAGGAAACTAATATTAGAAAAGGAAGAAAAGGAGAGGATGAGATTGCTCAGGGAAAATGACATGGATGCATACATAAATTTGATTAAGACAACAAAGAATAAGAGGCTTCAAGAATTGTTAGATGTAACTGAGGACTTTCTCAACAGTATGTCCTCCTATGTTTTGTATCAAAAGGGAGGAAGTAATGGGGGAACAACATCTTTCAAAAATGCGAGGGAGAGATATTACAGTGTATCACACACAATCAAAGAAAAGATCGTTCAACCATCCATTTTGATTGGGGGTACTCTGATGAAATATCAACTGGAAGGACTGGAGTGGCTCGTGTCCTTATACAACAACAATCTTCATGGTATCCTAGCTGATGAAATGGGTCTGGGAAAAACTGTCCAAACGATAAGCCTCTTCGCCTACTTGAAGGAGTTCAAAGGAAGGTGTACAAAAATAGGCGCTTCCACTGCAGCAGTTAGCGGAAGATGTGACGGGTGTGACGGGTGTGACGGGTGTGGCGAATGCGGGAAGCACATTATCGTGGTGCCCTTGTCGACTCTGCCAAATTGGGTGAGCGAGTTCGACAGATGGTGCCCATCATTGCGAGTATTAACGTATAGAGGAAGCAAATCGGAGAGAAGGGGTCTGGCGAGGCAGCTGTTGGAGAACGAATTCGACATTTGTCTAACTACATTTGATTTCGTTATAAAGGAAAAAGCGTTACTTATGAAAATATCGTGGGATTATATTGTAGTAGATGAGGGACATAGGATGAAAAATAGTAAGTCCCGTTTTCATACTATTCTTTCCGGTTTTAAAAGTAAACATCGTGTGTTGCTAACAGGGACTCCACTTCAAAATAATATGTCCGAATTGTGGTCACTTCTTAATTTTCTTCTCCCTAAAATATTTGCTTCATGCACTGATTTTGAGAAATGGTTCGTTCGATCACTATACAATGAGAAAGATGTATATGATACAATTACAGAGGAAGAACAGCTATTAATAATAAACAGATTGCACAGTGTATTGCTACCTTTTATGTTAAGACGAGTTAAAAAGGATGTCCTTAAATCGTTACCAAGGAAATATGAGTATAATATATACATAGAATTATCATTATATCAAAAAATTTTGTATAGACAAATACAAAATAAGGGATTCAAACAGGTGAATGAAAATGGTTCTATTACTACAAAGAGCTTTCAGAATTTGGTCATGCAACTGAGAAAAATTGTAAATCATCCATATCTATTCCAGTATGAGTATGCCATTGACGAGATGATGATAAAGACAAGTGGAAAGTTTGAAGTTCTCGATAGGATGCTTCCAAAACTTTTGACATTTAAACATAAGGTTCTTATTTTCTCTCAAATGACTAAGCTTATGAATATTCTTTGCGATTACTTGGACTTTCGGGGGTACAAATTCCACAGACTGGATGGAAACATAGGTCTCCATGAGCGGAAGAAGATCATCGAAAAGTTCAATCGACCTTCCCCAAGTAACAACTCGTCCGGCGTAGGAACAGGAGAAGGTACCGGCACAGTTGGAGGTACCGACACAGTTGGAGGTACCGGCACAGTTGGAGGTACCGACACAGGGGTAGATACCGGTGAAGATGCAGAAGAGGAGGCGATGATATTCATCTTGTCGACGCGTTCGGGAAGTCTGGGACTTAATCTGCAGAGCGCAGACACGGTCATCATTTTTGACAGCGATTTTAATCCGCATCAGGATATACAAGCCATGTGTAGGTGTCATCGAATAGGGCAGAAGAATGTGGTGAAGGTGTTTCGATTTATTACCCTTTCAGGGGTAGAAGAACTCGTTTTCAAAAGGGCACAACATAAGTTAAGCATAAACGATAAGGTCATCCAAGCGGGATTGTTCAACAAAATATACAACGACGAAGACAGGAAAAATAAATTAAAAAATATTATGCACAGAAACCAGAGAAGTGACATCACTTCGCAGCCAACGAACCCACTGCTTCTCGATCACTACTTGAGCAGAAGTGAGGAGGAGCTTGAATTTTTTCTAAATTTTGACAGGGAATATTTCGGAGAGGAGCATTATGCACTGCTTAACGCGCTTAACCAGGCCAACCCCGACTGTGCGCAGATCACCTATATGAGCGAGGGG
This sequence comes from Plasmodium ovale wallikeri, assembly GCA_900088485.1. NCBI lineage: Eukaryota > Apicomplexa > Aconoidasida > Haemosporida > Plasmodiidae > Plasmodium > Plasmodium ovale. The sequence goes on along the minus strand of FLRD01000021.1, from coordinate 70,458 downwards.
GAGGATGATGCACAGGAGGGAGAGGCGGTAAAGGGGGTGGAGGAAGTGGAGGAAGTGGATGAAGTGGCGAGAGCGGCCGGAGATAAGAGTGATGCCGAGAAGAGCGAGGAAAATAAAGTGGGTCAAATTGGTTACAACGCAGAGATAGGTGACCAGCGATGCAACGTCACAGACGGAGTGGAAGTGAAAGGAGAAAACCAGCAGAATCATGCTGTAGCTGAAAATTGTCACAGCAAAGAGGACACGCCTGGGGGGATAAGTGATGAATTTAAGGGGCAAGAAGCAGAGAGAGAAGGTGTGCAAGAAGTAGAAGGTGATAACATAGAAACCATATTGAATGAGGAAAATCAAAATGAAATTGAGAAGATTCTTATAAAATCTAATAAACTGGTGAACAAAGAAGAGCTACCGTCTCACCTTTTTTTCGAAGAAGACACGGTTGAAGTTTGCGATGTTTATTTTAAGAGGAGAAGGAAAATTATAAACACAAAGCTGCTTGAAGAGGAGAAGCTAACCGATGAACAGTTTTTCAAACTTGTGGACCCTACATCACCTTGTAGAAATGTAACCCCTGAAAAGGGACCTTCGAAAAGGGGAGGAGACCATACCACAGGACATAATGTGGATGCGCCTAACGATAATAACGCATTGCGTAACTCGAGGGATATAGAAATGGAAGGGAGCACTCCTAGTGAGGAAATTTCGCGTGGGGAAGACTGTTCGCCTGAGGATCGAACTCTGAGGGGGGAAGAATGTTTACACGTCATTCGAAGTGCAAGTAAAACTGAATGTTCATACAACATACGCAGTTTGCGCAAGGCGGAGGGGGGCGCAATGGGGACTCCCTTATCCTCTGCAAAGACGGGAAAGAGAAAACACGACAAGTGCGCAGACGAAGTCGGAGCAGAAAGGCAAATACGAGAAGAAGGCATGGGTGAGGGAAACAAAAAAAAAAAAAAAAAAAGTAAGGAAAAGTAAGGAAAGGCAAGGAAAGGCAAGGAAAGGTAAGGAAAGGTAAGGAAAAGTAAGGAAAAGTAGGGAAAAATTATGACACGTTCACAAGGCTCACCCCTCAAGGGGATCAAAATGTCTACACACCCTTTCGTATACAGAAAAGTTTCCATACGTGTGTACCTGCATGCGGACAGGCGTTAACTGTCGCTTGCTTTTAGGCGGAGCGGGAAGACTGACCGTGGCGACAGCCGTTAGTTATCCCTGAAAATGTGTGTATGTGTGTATCAAAGAGTGTATAACGGGGTAGAAACTTCTCCAAAAAAAAAAAAAAAAAAGGGGAATGCTAGGAAGGATTCCTATGTATGACAATATCCACCTGAAAGGGGTGATGAACAAACTCGCTTACTATTTCACCTTTTAAGTCCTGAAAAAAAAAAAATATATATATATATATATATATACATACATATGGAAGAGAAATGTGGAAAATGATGGAAAACAACATGGGCGACGTGCAGTCGCTGCGCATGAATCTGGGTACACACGTACAGGATCGCGGTGAGTGTGCATTTCCCCTCTTTCGTTACTTACCATCTGTCTTATGAGAGATAATACCTCTTTGTGAAATTTGGAAGATAAAGCATTTTTATTGTTGTTCATAATTTTTTCCGTTTTTATGGATGTATCAATGTGAGAGCAACACAATGAATAGGTTTCGAATAACAACTGGAGCTGCATGTACGTTAAAAGTTCTGACAGCATTGTTTCAACGGAGATGTGGTTTGTTTCCTCTTTTGCACATCTTACATTGTGAACACATTTAAGATGAAAGATGAAGTTGTATATTATTAATAATATATTACGTGCATTACCAAGTCGGTCGAAATAGGTACTGCTTCGATCCTCCATTTTTTTTTTTTTTTTATCAACCATATGGAGGGAGATCTTCTTATTGTTGCTTTTACTACTGATATTACCCTGCTCTTTCGTATGTTTCCCCTTTTCCAAAGAAAAATGTGTATAAAAGTAATGGGGCATGGGTACTCTACAAGTATTAGTTGAGATCCCTTCTATATCGTTATATGGAGTGATGTTCGTCCGTCCTGCTATCCCATTTTCGCACCAGTCGCTGACAAAATGTGGGTTGCCATTTTTGAATTGGGATTTTCCACTCCTCAAAGTTGCATGGACCTTTTGTGTGATCGTACCAAAATGGGTACTCTCATACATGTCAGTTTTTTCTATCCATGGATCACATTTTACATTTCCATTTGGGGAAGAAAATTGTACCGTTTTCCTTCCATACTGTGTAAGATTTTGAAGAAATATGTCTTTCTTCACCTGATCACATATGGGAAATTTTATTTTTCCTATTTTGCTAACAAAGTGGTGTCTTTTTTTTTGTTCTCTCTTCTTTCGATACTTGTTATTTTTTCCCCTCTCATATATCTTCAATTCGTGCACAAAAACATTCTGGAGATTTGTTTGTTCTATGAAATGTTCCTTGTCGGGTAGTTGTATTGGAAAAGGTCCCTTTTCCCGTTTTGCAAAAATTACACCCCCCTTTCTCTTCTCACCATAAGGGATACCACAACTATGGCAGAATGAGCACATAACTTTTAGCATAAGAGATAGAAACACATCTGCCGTATGTTCGTATATGTGGAAACTGAAAAGCAGAGAGATTTGGACAAGAGAAGGTAAATCGCATGATGTAACTACCTGCCGTTGGGAGATATTTGTATGTATGTTATATTTGCTACAAGGAAGAAAAAAAGTCAAAAATATTTCTTTCGATTCTATGTGAAGCAATATATGACAGAGTAAATGATAATTTTTTTTTTTCATAAAAAGAAATTTATTTTTGATCAGTGATGTGAAATAATGTAACCACTTTTCATCGATATAGATATTATTGTCAACTAAAATTTTTATATACAATAAGAGGCTATAAATTTTTACGCTGTAATAACTTCTAACATATTTTTCGTACGTGGGTTGGTTAATGTTATTTCGATTTGGCGTACAATCCTCATCATTTTTGGAAAAATGATTGCCGTAGTTTCTCCTTTCCACCTTGCGTATTTTTTCCTCTCTGCATCTGCTTCCGATCCCGTTTCTGTATTTTAATTTGTTCTCTTTTAAAAATAAGGAGTTAGTGTTAATTGTACGTCTCTTACCCTGGGAGGGGCTTTCATACATATTCATAATTACATGTAGCAATTCGTCCCTTTTGCAGTTTAATTTTCCAAACAGAGTAATAACAGTTCGGGTTAGAACTTTAGAGCTGATCGCGTTTAAATTCTCTATTATGTATCTCGTAACGGATGTAACGAATTTATCATCGTTATAGTTCAATTTAGAAAACGTACAAATTATGTCACTAATTTCTTTTATACTGTAGTGGTGCCAATTACCTTTTCGAACAGTCTCATAAAAGGTACTGCTTATTCTGGTAAGAGATTTATTCAAGTCTTTTGATGTTACTTTCATTTTTGTCAAATATTTCACCATAAGTAAGAGTTCATCAGGTGGAAAATAAGAACAATCCATCTTTATATGTTTCACCACTTGGTCGTTGAAGCTTCTGCTACTATTTTCGTCAAGAATGTTCCCCCTACGAATTACCTTAACGTAATTTGCAATGACCTCTTTATCGATAGGTCTACTTAAAAATGTTGTCGCACATATTTGTACAAGGTTTTCTAGAACTTTCATCGAGTCGCGATATTTCCTTCTCCTGAATTTGCAGTACATCAATCGTTTGTACTGCTTCTTTTGCAAAAGGAAAAAGTGAAAATGTCTCTTCTGGCGAAAAATACGCAAGTTATGCTCATTTGTCATTTCTCTCGTCAGCAACGGAGGTGTAGAAAACGTGCAGGGGGAAAGATCACGAGGGGGAAGATGTCGTCTCCTCATTGTAGGTGACAACGCATGGATGGAGAGCGTCCCATTTTTTGTTAAAATGCTGTTTTGCATTTGGGAAAAATAGTTAACGGGGGAACGATTGGTAGATATTTTTTCTATCCTTTTTGTAAAGCCCTTTTTCTTAATGAGACATGTTGGCTTAACCAGTTTGCAATTTTGCCACATCTCTTTTTTCACCTTCACGCAAGATTTTAAGAATCCAACTACCATGTCATCATTCACAGTTCTAATATCCTTACACCTGTCAATGGCTCTTAAAATTATGTTAAAAAAATTAACATGGTATATTTTTATAGAAATATAAAAGTCGAATAGGTGTATTAGGTCTTCCAAACTGAGATCATTACCAGAAATGTTGTGTGAACTTTTTTCGAAAATATCTTGGGAAGAAATATGCACATTGTTGAGTTGGTCTGAGTTGAAATGAACAGAGTGTATGTATTGCAAATTGTCTGCAAATAGGTGTGATAACTGCACATAAATGGTATCATTTGTTCCTACCAAGTGGTGGATGTTTTTTAAATTGAGCATAATATGTTTGAGGATGTTGGTGCTCCTTCTCCTATGGTTATACACTGTACCCACTTGTTCACACAATATTCTCTTTTTAGTGACAAACATCCCACCGTTACATGTCGTATTGAAAGAACCTTCACCATTTTGTAGATGATCATAACATGGATATCCATATTGGGAACCTAAGACATTTCCCTTTTTTACAATTCTCCATAACGCATTTGTAAAAAGTGATTTCTTCACATTCGTTTTAAAAAAAAAAAAAAAACGTCTTCCCCTTTTCGCCCTTTCCAAACTCCTCTTTCGCTCCACCCACTTGGCTATTGCTTTCTGGAGGTTCATAAGTTCTCCAGGTATTCACCTCCTCTTAAGGGCGTACCTGTGCACATAATGTTCCTTCGTAAAACATATGTCTCTTGTTGTGCACACTTTCTTTGTATAAAGTAAGGTGGTGCCCAAAATAGGCGCGTGTTTTCGCTTCAAAGTAGGCCTTGCCACCGCTTTCTCCCCCTTATCGCACCTTTCTTTTTTTTTATTTTATTTTTACCTTATAGTGCGCACCTCTCATCGCGTGCGCCAAGCAGATGGAAGGGTCTTTTTCGATTTAAAAAACAAATTAAAAAAAAAAAAAAAAAAAAGAAGGTATATGCACAATATTATGTACACGCAAGGTTATATCTACATTATCGCATGAACAAGTCAGGTACTTTTGAAGGGAAGCGATTTTACTGACCCTATATAGTAATGCCTTCTTTTCAGGTTTTTTTACTTTTTTTCCCTTTTTTGTTTCTTTTTATGAAGCCTACTGTTGTAGTTGGTGATACAAATCAAGTTAATTGCTTTTTAGCTTAAAGATGTGGAAAAAATGTATGCACGTATGTATGCACGTATGTACGCACGTATGTACGCACGTATGTGCGCATATATAAATATATATACAAATCTTTACTTGGAAAAGGCAAAAGTCTACGTTTGCACAACGGACTTTAACGCTTACAATTCGCATTTCGCTTTTCAAAAATTTGAAAGCAAATTATTTTCTTTCTTTTGTTAACTTGGTTTTATAAATAAATATTACATTGGAAGAGGAGTGTGGAGGGAGAATAAAAAAAAAAAAAAAAAAAAAAAAACTAAAAAACGAAAAACTCATTTAATTACAAAAAAAGGAAGTGAACATTTGTTCGAAAAAGAAAAAAAAATTTACAAATTGATGTCATTTTTTTTGAGCGAAATTGTAATTCCTGTTATTATCCGTTCTTTACATCTCTGCAAAAGGGAGAAAAAATAAAACAATGATGAGATTTGATTGATAATATGTTGGTTACAAACGTGCTCATACATTAATTGTATGCCCATGTGTGTAGATGCGCATGGATGCGTAAGGGTTAGTATCGTGGTGGCATTTTCACGTGTGACTCACCTCCCTGTAGGTGTGCATATTACGGTCGTAGGGCTGCTTTGCGAAGTTAATTATATCGTCATAGTCATCTTTTAAGAATTCCTCTTTGATATGGTATCTGTTCGAAATTACGTTATCGTACATAAATAGAGACTTGCTGCTTACTTTAATATCAATAAGAGAATAAACATCGATTGGAGATGTTTTCTTACCCATGGAGGATGTATTTTGAATGTCTTTTAAAAAACTACTATAATAATTAACCACATCTTGGAGTAAGTAGGATGCTCTCAGAATATTCGAACCAACTGCATGAATGCGAATAACCTCATTTGATAGGGTTGTTTCAAAATTGTTGATCATTTTGTTATCTCCTTCTATAATGTATTCAACCTTTTTTGTGTCCCTGTTCATCATTTTCAAAACCCTCTTATAATAAAGGCTTATCGGTTTCGCGGATGTTATATATACATCCGTATTTTTTTTTTCCAATACATGTACATAATCCTTTTGAATGTTCTCTATAGTGACTTGTGCCTTCTTCTTCTTTGAACCCTTTGCCATGGTACCCTAACCTTGAAGGAACTTTTAGAGGGGTGGAGCACGATCTCGGGACAGGGTAACTGGTACTTATTTTGGGGGTATTCTTTCCAAGTTTCTGTTGTCCCCGTGTTCGCCTAGTGCTCGCTTAGTATACGCTTCGTGCTCGGCTTCGGTTTTGCATTTGCCCCTCCGTTTCTGCCTCTCTAAAAAAAGCATACACTTGCCAGGGAGTGACGCGGTAGAAATAGTTCCCCTATGTTGGTATGAAGGGGAAAACAAAAGGGGCGAAAAAAAGATGGTATCCACTAAACAGTTCGAAAAAATGACGGAAGGAACCGCACCGAATATTCTCTCAAAAAATTCAAAAGTTGAGTTCATATGACGGATAGAAAAATGAGTAAACTTACGTGTCACAAACAACTAAGAGGTACATGCTAAAAGAAAAAAAAAAAAAAAAAAAAAAAAAAAGCCCTTGCAATATTTTTCTCATCTGAGAGAATTAAAGGGAAATTTTTTTTTTTTATTGGCGTGCGTATAGGTATGCCTAATAATTGCATAAGATCGCGAAAGTACATACACAAATGTACATGCAAAGAACGGTACACGCTTGTGTGGGCCGTAAACCTACCCGTTTTCATGCGAACTAAGCTACACGTTTATATGATCACATTTGCTTCCCCCCGAGCTGCTTATTTATCAGAATGTAGGAAGGGACAGAAAAAAAAAAAAAAAGGGCGAAAAATAATAACCTGAAAAAATGATTATTGAAAAAAAATTTAACTGACCATGGTGGGAAAAATTATGAAGATGGCTAGCTAACTCAAGAGTGTATCAAAAAGAGGATTGTTCTTTTTCTACATATCATGTTATTGACAAAATATACATTATGTTCTGCACTTACAGGTATAAGGAAAAAGAGTAAAATTAAAAATATAACTAAATGTGTCCATAAAAGTGACCTTAAGTGCAGATTTAAATGGGTACATAAAAAAACTGTTATAAACATACATATAAATCTATGTCAAAATGCAAGGACGTACGGCTCTTTGCAAGTTGGAATCAATCGCTTATGTCCACAAAGATTGAAGGAAAGTCATCTACATAGGGAGATCTCCTCTGAATGGGAAAAAAAATGCGTAAGAGACTTATTGCGACTCCAAAAGGAGTTGTATAATCTCCTAAATGGGGACAATCCAACAACGGGTAGCTCCCCACCTCAGTCTGAAAATATATCTAGGCGTAAGTTTCCCCGTGGAAACAAATTTCTCCCTTTAGAGAAAAGCGACCCTCTTTTTCTGAACATCAAAAAGGGGGAGAATGTGCCGACTGGGGAGTTGCGTAACTTGTGGGATGGCTACACATGTAGTGGTGGCGATAACAACAGCGGCATCGGCGGGGACTGTGAAGATCGCGTTTGTGTGGAAATCGCGAAGAGGCGCATACAGGAGAAGGGCAAAATAGTTGCGCAAATTATAAATCGAATGAGCGTAGGCCAAATGGTAAACTTGTGCGAAAAGGTGAAGAATAAGGATATATTCAAAACCCTGTTAATAGGATGTGTAAATTATCGGGAGATGGTTGCAAAAAGGAAAAATAGTAAAATTACTATAAATGAGTTTGCAGCTCTTTTTTGTGTATGTTCAATCTATTACATTGAAAACGAGAAAAATCCTTTTGATTACAACACAATAGATTTTTTTAAAGAAACTCCAACTTTATGCAAAAATTTACTGAAGGATGTGCTCGAATTATTGCACAGAAACGGTTCTTGTTTGAGGGAGAAGGAATTAACAGACGTTGTTATTGCATGTCTAAAGCTTCTAAGGATGAACCCTCTCCTCTTTCCCCAAAGCACAGTTAACGATTTTGTGAAGAGGTTATCTTTTCGTCTACACCAGTTTAACAGAGAGGCCACGGAATCACGCGTTGTTAGTTGGAGTGATGACATAGGAAATAGTACCAGGGACATCAGCCGCGGGAGTAGCGGGAGTAGCGGAAATAACGGACTGGAGCGCCAAGCATTCCTCCTGGGAGACCTCACAAGGGTGCTTTACGAAGTAGTGTCATTCGGAAGGGCCGTTAGCACGATGAGATATGAATACGGAGATGCAACGAAAGAATTGATCTTGGTTAAAGAGCACGAACAGTTAGTAAGAAATGTAATAGCTTTTGCAAAAAAGGAACTGAGTAGTACAAAATTGAAGGAAAAGTTTTTCTTTAAAAGTTGTGTATCCTTGTTGTTCAGTCTTACCATGGTTTATAAAAAAAGTGATCATATAAATTATGTCAAGATTTTAGAATATACGTTAAATAATTTTTACAATTCGTTAGGTAATCATACTCATAAAATTATTAATATGAATTTCCATGAATTGGGAAATTTTCTTACCCAACATAATATGTCAGCAATAATAGAAAAAGAGAACCCATTTGTAGAAGTTACAGATGTGAGAAATTGTCTTCTACAAAGTATAAATAGTTGCATCAATTTTAGTCGTTCTCTTGGGATTAACTTTTCTTTTGTCTTTACTCTGAGTAACGATTTTATGGATGATAATATGTTATGCTTGGAAGAATTCATTAAACTTTTTTACTCTCTTAACTTTTTTCAAAAAAGAATTTACTTTACTGGTGAACAAAGAAAAGAGAGCAATAACGTGAGGAAGATAGTACTGTCACTATTGCCTCGTGTAGACAATATAATAGAAAGGCAAGTTTTGAAGTTTCTAAATGGGGGAAATTCTTTCCAGGGAAAAAACTCCCATGAATGTATTGACGAAAGGGGAAAACATGACAGAGTTGACTGTGAAAAAACCCACAAAAGTACTGCTGGAGGAATCGAACAGAGTTTGCTAAAAAACCTGAGTCATCTACTGAACATATTTTATGAATACAGAATGGTCGATTTGAAGACCCTCTACACAACTGCATTTATAATTGCCAAGTGTAAGAATGTAGACTTGGTTGTCCTGAGTAATATCCTGAATGCATTCTCCAAAATGAACTTTTGCTATGACACCTATTTTGTTAGCTTTTACCTTGCAAATTACGTCGTAAGGGTAAAACTGAGCGAGACTGTAATGCGAGAGAACTTTTTTATAAGGAGGGGGGGAGCAGCAGCAGAGGAAGCAACAACAACCGCTACCGCAGCCGCAACCGCAACCGCAGCCACAACCGCTACCGCAGCAACATGTTGTGATGACCATCTTAAGGGAGCTTGTAGGCAACGTGTCGGTTCCGAAGAAAACGGATACCAGAGTGGGGAAGAACAAAAGGGGAGAGACATATTAGCGAGAGAGAACGTTGTAAATGAAGGAAGCAAGGCAACAAAAAGGAGGAAGATGCTTCCCTTCTACATTTGGAGAGCATTTTTAAGGAACATGGAAAGAAATGTCCTTTTTGATGAAAAAAAGTTTAATAGTCTGCAACCCGTAAATGTTACAAAAATTGTTAACGGGTTGGTGTACTACCGAAATGTAAGTAAGAAGGTTATCGAAGCTGTTATGAGGATAGTCTCGCGTGGAAACAAATACGGGGAAGATACGACGAAAGTAGAAAAAAGAAACAAAGAAAAATTGGAGCTCAACCTTGTTTGTCTCAGTTCCTTGTTAAATTGTATAAGTCTTACAGAAGATATCCAATGCTATGACTTGAAGGTAAAACTGGTCAAGTTCATAAAAAGCAGTATAATAAAACGTGGGGATTTACGCGATAGTAGATTGTTATGCGGTATATACATTAGCTATGCAAGGATGAATATATACGACAGAGTATTATTTTACGAAATATATAGAAGATTAGATGTAGAGAAACTTAATGCTATGAATTTACTCAGTGTTATATCCTATATGAACAAGGTAGGATTGTACGATGGAAAAATATTACGTATTTGTATTAACCATCTATTTAAACATATAAGGAAAAATACACAATCGCAATTGTCAATTCTTGTACACTTTCTTTTCGTTTTAACATCAATAGGTCAATTGTATATGTACCAGAGTTTGAATATTGTACTAAAGCATATAATCCATGTGATGTATCATATATACATTACCTGTAGGGGAAAAAATCCCTCGCAGAAAAAAACCCTAAGCTATAATCTCTATTCGATGTTACTTATAAGTTTACATACTTTGTATTATTTTCTTTTAAAAGAAGAAATAGAAGATCTAGGCAATGTATTACATCGAATGAATGTGAAATATCTACACATCATGAGCTACTTACTAAGACAAACATATGACGACATTGCTTCAACAGAAGCTACAAAGTCGCAAATTCAGAAAAACGTTCTCTACACCTTACGACAGGTTGTTAGTTCTCATCACGTGCACATCGTCTACGAGTACCGTCTGCGCCATACCCCCTACCTTGTGGACATGTTGCTGTTACGGGGAAGGGGTAACGAAATTGTGTGAAACTGAGCAGAAGAACGACTGAAATATTTTTTTTTTTTTTTTTTTTTTTTTTTCTTTTCTTCCCCTATCCATTTGAACGTGGGTATAGTTTGGTCTGCAACTATGCCCTGGGTGTAGAAACCCTTTTTTGGCGTTATCACATGTCAATGGTTGCGTACCAGGCTGCAACGATGATTTTGTCAATTTGTTAGCTCGCCTTTTTTTTTTTCTTTTTTTTTTTTTTTAGTAACGTACAAATGGCAACTTACCCAATTTGGCATTAAAAATGCAGCTTTCTTTTCTTTTCTTTTCTTTTCTTTTCGTTAAAGGTAAATATATCCCGTTTTTCTCGCAGCTCATGAGTTATGCGTGTTTACGACACCCCTAGGGTGTGAAATCCGTCAATCTTCTATTTTACCTTTCCCACCTTATGACACGAGGACATGAACCTGGTACCATTCGCCACGCTTGCAGAGAAAAGGATGCATAGGGTATGTGCACACAAGTGTGCGGAAAATTGCAAATGCGAGGTAATATTTGCGGTACCTCACTCTCGTCCCTCATTTCTGTGTTAAGTGCGATCATTTTCCCCGTTTTTTACACCCACCATAAAGCGGAAAAAATTGTAGAGAAAAAACTAAGTGTATGGAAAACTTCCGAAGCAATCCGACATATACCCGCTTCGACAACATACCCTTTGCATAAGCACATATCCCGTATTTGTCAAAAAAAAAGAAAAAGCAGTAAAAGCCTACAAGTAAACATTTTTCTCTTATTTTAACAAAGTGAACGGTGCTACCGCAGGGTTTTTCTAAAACTCATTGCTGGAAATTCCTACTAGTGAGACTTTATTTAATGCGGGGTTATTTTTCGCAATTGGTGCTACATAAACGGGTTAACAAAAAATAAAGAAAAAAAAAAAAAAAGGAAATTAAAAAGATCAAAGAGAAAAATGAGGGAGGCATGAAAAAAAGCCCTTGCACATACACAAAGGAAAAAAAAAAAAAAAAAAAAAAAAAAACTACACAATAATGCTGTACCTGTTTTGCACGTGTATAAAAACATATATCAAACAATCGAAAGGTAAATAAAGAAAACATTTTTGGCGTAAAAGGATGGGCTTATCAGTATCGTACGGAAACCCAACAGGGAAGCGCAAAGAGAGGCGCTGTTGAAAAGGTATTTTCTCGAAGGATCTAGTCAAAGGGAAAAACGCAGTTTTTTGCAATAGCTTATTATAGTACAATATGTAAGATTCAAAGTTGAGCACATGTAGCAAAACTGCAGATGTAACGAGGGGAATTATCCCGTCGTATGCATTTTACAAGTATACAGTTTGTCCTCGTTAGGTAACATTCCGTGTAAGCTTAATAAAAATTTTTTTTTTTTTTTTTTTTTCTCGCATCATACCTTACTACCTAAATCTGTGTTTCCCAGGAATATACAAAAGAGGGGAAGGAAGAAATTTAAAAAGTTTCAACGGTGCCAACAAGTGTTGGCAAATTATTGAATTTAGCCAAGAACGCAGAAGATCACTCTAGCGACGTAAACTGTGTAAAAACGTGTGTTAGGTGAAGATGGAGGGTAGCCCATATGCATTCAAAGGATTGGTACAGATTTATGAGGAGTATCTGAATTTGATAATTCACCGGGTTAAGGGATACAAAGTACTAGTTCTTGATGATGAGACAAAGGTAATAATTTCTCTCATATTTTCCCATTCGTACATATTAGAGAAGGAAATATTCCTGACATTAAACTTTAATGATAGTAACATATTTGAAGATGCAAGTAATAGTAATAAAAAGGAAGAATTCGACTTTACAAATTATAAAATAAAAAATTTAAAGCATCTGAAAGCCATATTCTTGTTAAGACCTACACACACAAACATAATTAAGTTAATGAAAGAACTTAGGAAACCTGTTTTTTTAGAATATTATTTATTTTTTACTAATGTATTGAATGATAAATATATTGAAAAGCTAGCTAAAGCAGATGAATTTGAATCCATTAAAAATATCATGGAATACTATATAGATGCATATATTCTTCATGATAATCTATTTTCTCTAAATATTGATTATACTTCGTTTTTGTACAAAATTGGGAAATGTTATCTCGGTGATAAGAAGAAAAGAGATACCTTTTCGTATCAACGAAAGAACAATAGTGGGGGAAATGTTGTCTCTTTCCAGATGCAGGATAAACTCACAATCGAGGGTTTTTCCAAAATGGGAAATGATGACAAAGGTTCCTCTGGTTATTACGGAGGGGGAGTAGATGGCATGGAAGGAAACGGCATGGGAGGAGACGGAGATGTCGTAGGAAACCTATCCAATTTTGCTCTCTTTGAAAATCAAGTAGTGACAAGAATAGTAGAGGGAGTGTTTTCTCTTTTGTGTGCTATTAAACAGGTACCTGATATAATTTACAATAAACATTCTCCGATTTGTAAACACATCATTGATTTGCTAAAGATGAAAATGTTAAGACACCAATCCATATTTTCAAGTGTGTTAGAATCATACGAAAAATACAATGATGTAGTAGAAAAAGAAAAAAGGTTAAATTATTCAAATGAAGCAAATTACCAATTTAATAATTTACTGATTAATCAAGGTATGACTAGTATACCAGAGGGAAATTGTTGTTATATGCTACTTATTGATAGGAGGGAAGACCCTATAACTCCTCTACTTACACAGTGGACATATCAGGCCATGTTACATGAACTTATCGGCATAGAAAATAATAAAATAAATTTAAACAATGATAAGGAAGAGTCTCAAGTAGTTATGTCATGTAATTACGATGATTTTTATAATGAACATTTATTTGACAATTTTGGGGATCTTGGGAAAGCAGTTAAAAGTTATGTAGATGTATATCAAGAAGAGACATCAAGAAAAAGTAACTTAGAATCTATAGATGATATTCAAAAATTTATAGAGATATATCCTAATTACAAGAAATTATCAGGAAATGTTACTAAACATGTTAATATATTACATAAATTCTCCGAAATAGTGGAAAAAAGACAGTTATTTTACATTTCTGAATTGGAACAATCTATTGCTATTTATTACAAAAAAAGTGAACACTTTAAACAAGTAATCGAAACGATTAGAAATTACACATACACAAATTATGATGTGTTACGATTATCATTGTTGTATTCTTTAAAATATGAAGATGAAGAACAAATAGATGTAATTAAATCTGAACTAACAAAAAGGAATATTGATAAGGATCAAATATTACTAATAGATGCATTGTTAACTTATTCAAATGAACACACAAGAAATAATCAGTTATTTAAAGAACAAACCTTTTTAAATTTTGCCAAGACAACAATAACCAGAACGATTAAGGGAACGTCCAATGTGTTTACATTACACAAATCGTACATTTATTATTTAGTGGAAGACCTTATAAAATCTAAGCTCAATAGTCAAATATACACCACAACAAATTTGCTACATATTGAACCAAATATAAACAAGAAAATAAACTCTATGATTATTTTTTTCATAGGAGGGGCTACCTACGAGGAGTACCGTGATGTGCAATACCTGAGCAAGAGATATAACATACCCTTTTTGCTTGGTTCCACTCAGGTGCACAACTCGCAGTCGTTCTTGGCTGACGTGTTGCAGCTGGTTAAGGGTTAAAGGGTGATGCGGAAAAGGAAAGTACAAGAGAGATCGTAGCGAAGCCATATATATCCCCTTTCCACTCCCCTAACGGCCACCTGCACACGTTCCCCAATTTTGTGGAATTATTACTTGTTCTATTTTTTTTTTTCCCTTTTACCCCCTTTACCCCCTTTACCCTTTTTTTTTTTTTTTTTCCTTTTTTCAATTTTGTTGTTCCTCCATTCATTTGCGAATTTCTTCCCGTTATGCAAACATTTTCCCCCTCCTTCCCCAAGTGATCTTATTAAACAAGATGATGTTAAAAAGATAACCTTATTCTGGTTGCCCTTTATGGGCATTGTGCAATAGTACGGCACATGGATGTGTATATATATATATGTCTACATGTTTGTGCACATGAGCATGCGTAAGTGACCACAGCCTCTCTTCGCTCAAGGACGTGACAAAATCGTATATTTCTCTTCTCAGCATTTTTGAGGGGTTCTCGTTGCGTTCCTTCCCCCTCGCCTTTCACCCTTTTTTGCGCATCATCCATTTTGAAAATTTTGTCAAAATAGAGGGAAAAAAGGGCGAGTTATAACCCCTCTCCGCGATGATACAGTAGCATATCATCACCAGGGGGAAGAAGAAAAAGGAAAAAATTACTTTACCGCGGTAATTACGTGTGTGTATTAAATGAGCAACGCATTTTGACCTTGCCGGTTCAGGCACCTTTGGTTTTTTTGACGCAACAATTACGTGTGTGTATAAAATGAGTAACGCATATTTTCCTTGTCTGTTCAGGCACCTTTGGTTTTTTTGACACAACAATTACGTGTGTGTATTAAAAGAGCAACGCATATTTTCCTTGTCTGTTCAGGCACCTTTGGTTTTTTTGACACAACAATTACGTGTGTGTATTAAATGAGCAACGCATATTTTCCTTGTCTGTTCAGGCACCTTTGGTTTTTTTTTTTTTTTTATAGCCAACAATTTGGAAAAACGATTCAAAAGAGCACGCATAAAGTGAAAAATATAATAGGAAAAAAAAAAAAAATAATAAAATAAAATAATAAAATAAAATAATAAAATAATAAAATAAAATAATAAAATAAAATATGCACCTGCCGGGGGCACAAACAATTGCCACTGTATGCGAAACGAACGCGCAACAGAATAACTCTCTGTGCGCGTGCGCACGGAGCGTTAAGGTAAACAAAGGATAGCAGGCAATGTATCACTCAAAGGGATGTGCAAAATATGCGAAAAATGGGATGGAACAGGCGAGCAAAGGGGCACTTGTAAAAGGTTAATTTTTTTTTTTTCCCCCTCCCTCCCAACCGTTTGTACCAATTTCGGTCCGTAAAAGGTCTCAGCTTACCATTGTGAAGACAAAAAAAAAAAAAAAAAAAAGAAAAGAAAAACACTTTTTAAAACATGATGAGACAAGCATGGAAAACAGAGCAGTATACAATTTATCAATAGAAAAGCGAAACGTACGAACGATTTACCAGGATGGGTGCACGATAGGACAAAACGCAGATATAGCCGAGGGACCTAATCTAGACCCACGCTCCCAAAAAAATGAGAAATACGAAGTTAAGTTAAATCCGGAATATGTCCACGGTTACTGTGCAGGAGAAAATAACATTCTTAAATTTTCGACAAAAAAAATTGTCTACCCCTTCAACAACTTGATAATTATATATGACCTGTTCAATAAAACTCAGTCCATTTTTTCTGAACATGTTAATAAAGTAATAAAATATTTGGAAAAGTTCTGAAAGAGTCAGAAGTCTCTTTGTAACTGTGTGTAACCTACCATTTCTCATGTGTTCTCACATTTTCTCTGCAATGAATCCCAATATGCGAGTTTGCACAGATATATGTATATCCATAAATATTTGCGCATTTGCGCATTTACGCACGATGTGCAGTAGAAATCCATGACGAAGCTGACTAATGAAAGTTTCCCTTTTTTACAAACATTAGGTAACTCTGATCAGGTGCAAGGAAAGCGGGAAATTCTTTCTCAGTGCTGAGGAAGACAGAAAAAAAATACGCTTTCTCCTGTGGGATAAACATAGTTTAAAAGTTCTAGTCAACATAAAAATAAAAAGAAAATATTTTCTCGACATAGACTACATTAGAGATACAGACATTGTACTGCTGTGTAGGTGGAACGGCAAATTGATCCTTTTTATTTTTTCGTTAACATGTTTTCAAAAAAAAAAAGCCAAGTTGAAAAGGCAGTGTGTTTGTGTCATAAAATATGCGGGAGATTTCTACGTGCGCAGAGGGGAAAATGTTAAGTGCACCGAGAAAAAATGCACAGGGATGAGTAACACCCTTTCTACTTTAGAGAGAAAATGTGTGATGAGAAGAGGGGGAATACGGATTGGCGCTAGCAGAGCATTTGGGAAAAGATGTGGAAAGAGTGATATACACACCATTTTGAGCGCCATCAAGAGAAGGAAAAGAGATAAAGAGAAGTATTTACAGCGTAGCACAATTAGTCTGGATGTCTCAACCGATGAGGAAAAGGAATATGTTAAAAGGGTGAATAGCGGAGACACCCATTTTGTGTCCGTAAAAAAATGGGAAAAGGGTTACGTGTCTTCTTACTACATTTCTTTTGCAAATTCATCTCATAAATGGAAAAATCGAAACAACAGATTGTTGAAGAATTTTAAAATATTTGTGGACATGAACCAAAGTTTGTGCATATACAATGAGGAGCACGTATTTGTTTACTTTCTAAAAAATTATATCCCCCATGAAAAGCTCAACTATAAAAATTTTAAATGCACCACCCTTTCACATGGCAGCATGCTCTCCCCATTGTGTCGGGGTCTTCACTTTTTTTCCGTTTTCTCGCTTGCCCTGTTCATTTGCAAGTTGCTGTCGCCATACTGCTCTCGGGGAGAAGTGGTGGCAGATGCAGAGATGCGCGAAGATAAGAGTGCAGGAGGGGGGGAACACGAAAAAGGGAAAGAGGCGAAAAACTTAGCGAGCGAGCTTTGCGACGTGGACATACGTCTAACAGCGGAAAACTCCACAAACGCTGCAAACGCCGCAAACGTCCCGAGGGGCGGCGCTTATGGCAACTTCGCGGAAGGCGTAGCGAACGAATGCCAGAAGCTTCTCACGGACGAAATAAGCGCAATCGAAGTTATCTCCCTTCTGTTTTTGCAAGAAGACGATGACGTAAATCAGCTTCTCAAGTTACAGGAACGCGGTGATAAAAGGGGCACAATAAAGAAAAATAGACATGCAAAGTTGGTTGAAAAGGTGAAGCAGAAGAAGAAGGAGCCGAAGAATGCGAAGGACAAGGAAAAGAATGAGCTTCTGTCCAAAAAATACTTCATTGTAGGGACAAAAGGGGGAATAGTTGCTATCGTTAACTTTTTAAAACCCCATAAAATTGTATATTTAGAAAAAATATGCTCCGAGTGTATTCTCTCCATTTTTATTTTTCAAAATGATATATCTATATTAACACGTTCAGGTATTTTGTTCTTTATGAATGTTTCTAATTTTTCTATTTACAAAAGTGTCGATATGTACGAAATGGCAAGTATAAACCACTCCCCTGTTACGAGTAACAAAGATTCAATCATGCATGACAAACCCCACAAGGTTGTAAAAGAAGGCAACTTGTTAAACTCATTTGGAAAGTGTAGGCTGGAAAAATATAATAATAAAGGTAAAAAAATGGGAGTACATATGAAACGAAATAGATATGGGACAAAAGAGAGGAACAGTCATACTTTGTATGAAGAAAAAGGAGAAAATAGTTGTAATAATAACATATCACAGAATGAAGAGAAGTATAAGAACTTTGTAAATATACAAAAGAGATATGTCTGTGCATGGTGTTCATTGGACATGTACACCCTAGTATCAGGAACATCGTTGAACGAGATAGTAATATACAATTTGGTCACAAATGAGGCCTGTTTTATTTTCAGGAAGAGTTACAAAATTAATTGTTTTCTTCTTCAAAATGATGATATAGTTTATAGTATTAATAATTGTATATACAAAATGAGCTTAACTCATTATAGTGATTATTTTATGTTTCTTGCAATTCCAAATGTAAGTGTAACTACATTTTTGTTTTTCTCAGACGATCTATTAATGTGCGGTACACAAAAGGGAAATTTGTATTTTTTTTCCATTTCTAACGGAAGGGTAAAAGTTATAAACAAGGTACTGAAGGGGGCATTCGAGGAAGAAAGGAAAAAACTCCCTCGCAATGTGAATGGGGAAAAAAGAGACATACTTTTTTCCATTGAAAAATATTTGAAAAAAAGTTACATAACAACTAGAAACTGCAAAGGAAAAGAATCTCATGGAGAAAAAATAATAGGATTAATTATGAACAAGTCAAAAAAGAACTTACTGTGCGTTTTCGAGAATGGCATTTTTCTATTTAGGTTACACGTAACAGGAAATGAGAAAATCGACTTAAAATTTGTGCACTTCTTTGACATCAGTAACATAGTGCACGTTCGTTTGGTGAGCAACTTTGACAACCTGTTTTATGTCGTACAGCGCAGTGAAAGCATTGGTGACGATGGAACAACTTCCCCTGAGAATGGTAGCTTAAGGCGCTGCTTAAATCGAGGTTACACGTACATCTACCACCTATGTTCCTTTAATGCGGTGAAAATAAAAAAGAGTAAAATGAATACTGTATACATGGACATTCTATTTTACAACACGTGGTACTACGAATTTGCTTACTACGATGAAGAAGACTTTGTATTATTGGAAAATAAAATGATGAAGGGGAAGAATAAATGTGTGTCGCTGTTAAATTCGTCCACTTTCGTTATATACTCCTTTGATGTTAGGAAACCCGCCAACTGCAACGCGAGTCTCCTTTTACAATGCGTCCGTAAAGAGGTTGGTGAGAAACATACCCTGGGGAAAATTATAGCCCCAGAAGTTTGCAACAAAAAAAGCTTTTCAGGTAAGGTTTACCACTTGGGCGAATTAAAAAAGGAAAAACACAGTGCGGATGAGAGCGTGCAAGTTGGGAGTGGCGAAGTTGGAAGTGGCGAAGTTGGAGGCGGCGAAGTTGGAAGTGGCGAAGTTGGAAGTGACGAAGTTGGAAGTGACGAAGTTGGAAGTGACGAAGTTGGAAGTGACGAAGTTGGAAGTGACGAAGTTGGAAGTGACGAAGTTGGAAGCGGCGAAGTTGGAAGCGGCGAAGTTGGAAGCGGCGAAGAAGGGCGCATAGGTGGGTGCTGGGACAGACACGGATCGGTGAAAGGGGCCTCAATGCACGCACCCTCAAACGAGAGACAGGAGAGCGAAAAAGGTGGACCATTCGTTAAGTTAAGAAGTACACGAGAAAGAGAAAATTACGTTAAGTGCATTGGAAACATTGTGAATAGTCAGAATGAACCTCTTCCGAACAACGTCAAATTTGGAAACAAAGATTCTTTCAAGAATTACTTTAAATTAAAAAAAAAAGATGAAAACGTAAGAGGAAAGCAAGCAGACATCGATGGAGGGAAAAAAAAAAAAAATGTTAACTACACAAAATATAAACTGTTAAGAAACATTTTGCAGAAGAGAAAAAACATCGAATTTGGAAATTACAAAACGGTAATCAGCGAAAATGATGTTAAGGATAAAGGGAAATCACACCAACTTCAAAGACACACTTGTGGGGTACAGGCAACAGACAATTTTGTACCATCGTTCGGAGAAAGAGGTATGGAAGAAAAAAAATTTTATGGACTGCATGGAAAAAGAGAGGAGGGATGGGAGGTGAGAGACCAGCAACTGGTATATGGAGTCCAAAATAGCGACAGTTACGAAGGTTTCTGCCTCGAACACGATAGGGATGCATATTTAAGGAAAGATAGCCAGGGAGAGTCAGTAACCAGTTATTTAAGGACATATTTAGGCATAAGCATGTTCGAGCACAGCAAAATCGAGGAACCGGCTGAAGGTGCATTGAACTATGAGTGCAATGATGAAAATTATGACTATGCTCCTTTCCTAGGAAAATGCGCAGATAACCGTTCCTCATTGAGTGAAAATATTAGTGGTGGCATTGAATCGATCGAATCGGGGCGAGGTAGCTGTAACAGTCCCAGCGGATACAGCATAATAGGGAATAAACGAAATGCACTGCTACCGCGTGAAGGGAAAGTACTGATTCCTCAAAAGGAGCTTGGAAAGACGAGACTAACGCAGAATGGGAGGTTCGTTAAGAGAAATGTCCCTAATGTAAACTGCGTGCACGGCGGTAGAGGGGAAAGTGAAACCATTGAAGATAATCGCAATGCTCGATATAACGGTAACTTCGCAAGCAGTTACAACTTTAATGGCTGTGGCACCGACGACGCGCGCATCAAAAGTGAGGGTCTACGCAAAAGCTACTTCCATTTTAAGGATAGAGCCAATCAGGGAAATGAAAGAAACACACATCACAGGAAGTATGAGCAGGGTGACAAAATCGGTTGTGTTGATGTCGGAATCAAGAACAGCATCCATCGGAAGAATGCCCATAGTCAGTTTGATAGTGGCAATAGTTTTGAAAGGGAAAATAATGCAAACAAATTTGGCCACATCAAACATGGTAAAAAAATGCATACTAACATTTTTGTCAGAAATATAGTTAACGAGAAAGAGCTTGTCCTTTTAAGAGGAAAAGACGAAAGATGTTCATTTTTCAATGGTTGCAAAATTAAGGTAAACGAAAATGTAAATGTGAGAAGTCCCCATATGGGAAATTCCAAATTTGAGGAATACACCCAAAATATTTTTAGGCAAATTAATGACACTCCTGGAAGAAATACACTGAACGGAAGAAGGCATGTCGTTGAGCGAATGCTCATGTTAAGTGGCAACTCCATGAAGAAATGTACTAAGACTCCTTCTGAAAATAGTCTACGCTATATTTTGTAGAGGTCAGTTAGCGTACATACGCTTTATACGTGTTCTCCACACTTAATTGCATAAAACGTAAAACGTTCGGAGAGCACGCTACAGTGCACGTTGTGCAACAGCCCACAGATATTTCGTGTGAGGTGAAACTGTGCCATATTGAAAGCAGTGTGTGCGTATATTACCCACATATGCATATGTGCAAGAAACACATGCGTACATGTTTAGCAAGAGGGATGGCATTTCAAAAGGGAATTAAAATTATACAACTCAAACGAAGCAAAAAAATGTTATCCCTAAAAAAAAAAAAAAAGGTTGCTTTTTTTTCTAAAAATTGGTATTATTTTTTTTGTACACCTGTTGTAGACATTCTGTGTTGTCTACTCTTTTATATTTACAAGAGATAGTTTTCCCTTTTTTTTGTACTAGTGTACTATTTATTAGTAACCACATTGTGAAACTTTCCAAAGTGTAATCCTCCCCCATCCCCTTCGTTTTTCGCTATTCCTGTACATGACACATTTCGTTCATAATTTACGCATTGGTAATTTTTTGTCATTATGATACTGTTAACTGGATTTAACTGCCATATATTTTTTCTTTTTTTATTTTTACGTAGAATGTTTATTTCTTTTTTCCGCCAAACTTCAGTTATATGTTAGCAAAAGGATAGTTCTATAACTGCTTAGGCAAACGCATACAGTTTTTTTTCTCACCTTGGAAATTTCAACGGCATAGAGACAAAAAAAAGGAATGATTGCTCTATTTTTCAATTAAAGGTAACGAATTGTTATTTTATTTTTTTTTTTTTTTTCGCCTCTTTTGGAAAAGAAGTGTACACTTTTTTTGAGATTTTTTCTGAACGGTTCATAACAAATAATTTAACATTGTGAAGATAAAAAAAAAAAAAAAAAAAAAAAAAAATAGGCTATATGCGTACTAAATGTGTATACACAATTGCCAAGATTTTAACAGAAAAGTTTTTAAACTGCTACCCCTTTATGTACACACTCGGTTGGACAGCACAGAAATTTCTTTGTCTACAAGTGCTACTAACGAATGCTCTGCAAAACTTAAAATTGCATTTAACATTATACCTTTCTCGCTTATGCAAAATGGTAAAATTCGAGTAGTACATGTGGTAATTGCTGGGGAGAGACACGCAATGGTTGCGGTTATGCACAATTTATGCGAGTAAAATATACACAGACATGCACATGTTTACGGATGCAAAAAATTTCCTTGCATGTTCATAATAAGTAAAGATGTTTGCAACAATGCACATGCACATACAGCTGTTCGCAACGTTTTTTTTTTTTTTTTTTTTTTTTTTTATATAGTCTTTTACAATCCATTTGTAGGAAAAAAAAAAAAAAAAAAAAAACCAATGAAATAAAAGCTAACAAAATGTGAATATACCCGATTAGCTAATTTTAAAATGATATAAAAACATATGCATACACAATGAAACACATTATTTTTTGCGCGTTTTTAGCCTTTACGTACACGGGAACATTAAGATTGAGAGTGATGCATAATCACCCAAGGGTATAGGCGCACTGTGTATTATATATGCACATATACGTATATGCTCGTATGCGTATGTGTATACATGTGTGTGTATTATTTCCAATTCGTATTTTTTGCTAACCCCTTTTTTTCCTGCCATTTTTTGGTTAACAAATTGGAAACGATTTTTAAAAAGATGAATTGAATTTGCTTGTTGAGTTGCTCATCTCTCAGCAAAATTTTTGATAGGCGCCGTTCAGCTATTTTTACCCTGAATTGATAGCACATTTATACGTGCATATTCATTCGTACGCTATCAGTATAACAGCCTCCTCCCCTTTTCTGCTAACCAATGCAGGTTAAAAGGGGAAAAAAAATTAAACCATTTTTATCACAGTGTTACATATGGGTAAACAAGTACCCTTAACCTTACGTGCCTTCACTTCTTACAGTTTTTAACAGAAATAAGTTTTATATAAATGTTTTGAATTTTCCATCCTCACGTTGGAAACATTTTTACTATAATGCAAATGTTGTCAATATTTCGTTTTAAAGGGATAAAAAAAAAAAAAAAAAAAAACGCAAGCTGGGTTTTTTTTTTTTTTCAATTTCGTACTACAAGATAAAAGTATATGCGTACAGGTATATATTTGCTTATATGAATAGAGTAGTGATATGTATAATGTATTATGTATAACATAATATGGTATAATATAATGTACATATGTTAGTATATATATATATATATATATATATATATATATATATATATATATATGTATGTGAGTATGTATGTATGTATGTACAATATTACGCATATACGAAATTAGCTGACGGTTGACTCCCTTTTCAACTGTTTATGAAAAGAGATTTTTTTTTTTTTTTTTTTTCCTCCGTTTTAAACTATTGTGGTTTGAATTCCTTTTTCCAAAGCGAGTTGTGGCGCCGTTTCCATTACTTCACGTTGTATCCTTCACAATAGAATTTTTATTTTTTGAAAAGAAAAATTTATGATATTCTTATAAATTTGTTACTATCTTTAACGTTTATCTTTTTTTTTTTTTTTTTTTTTTTTGTTTTTTTGAAAGCTTTGTAAGAAAGGAGAGAACCAAACTTTATGAACATGTAAATTAAGAGTGGCCAAATGTTGACGTAATGGATGTACTGATATATGTATAAGTATATAAAATTGTAATTTTACTGTTATTCCTTATTTTCCGCATCTTCGTCATTTCTTTCCCAGCGTTGATTTTGTGCACTTGCGAATATACCGCATGTTTATTATCCGCATTTTTTTTTTTTTTTTTTTTTTTTTTGCTAAAAGGGTGAAAACGTGAAAAAATAAAAAATGAAATGGGTATTATGAAAAGGTTACCACTACAAATTGCTGTTGTGCTTTTTCTATGTTGTTATAGTAACATAATTTGTACAGGAGTTACTAATTCAACAAACGTCTCCAAGCTTGAAGGACAAGAAAAGAAAAATGGAGAGCATGCAGCAAATTTAAAAGGTGTACCTTTCAAAGGGGGAGAACTGGAGGAGGCGCAAAAAGTGCCTCTTTCAAATGAACAAGCACAAAAAGGTGAAGGTAGTGAAAAGAGTGAGGCAGGAAGCAGCTTACAGGCAGGGGTCAAAAAGGTAGGCACCACGCAAGGTGTGCAAAAGAGCGCCAGTGGTGGTTACAAAACGGTCTTTTTGCAGAATAGTGAAGAAAACTCTTCGAACACAAATGATGACACAAGGAAAAAAGAGGGTGGAGACACGAGCAAAGCGGCCGATGGTTCAAAGGAAAGCACAGCAGCGTTGGCAGCAGCGTTAGCAGCAGGGAATTCTAAGGACAGCACAGCATCGACAACAGCAGCGTTAGCAGTAGGAGCAGTAGACGGGAATTCAAAGGATAACGCAACGGCAGATGGTAATTTAAAGGATGTGGAGCATTCTGTAGTTAAAGAGATAACACCCCAGAAGGAGGAGGTGAAAGAAGATCAAAATAAAAAGACTAATGCGGATGGAGAACGAAGTGGCGAAAATGTTCCATCAAGTGGTAAGGCGATGAATAGTACAGGAAGTAACGAAAGTAGTGGCAGTGGTGGCGGTAGTGGTAACACCGGAAACGGCGGTGCGCCGAATGAGTACATCGACCTCACGAGCAAAAAGATATACGAAGAGATGAAAAACCAGAATGAGGAGCAGAAGAGCTCGGATATGTACTTTTTGAAGGTTTTATCAATTGGATCGTCTATATTTATGCAGCTAATTTTGTTCCCATCTATATTTAAGATACTAAAAAGGAAAACAACAGGAGAGTTAGATGGTTTACCATATGTAGTGTTATTATTTTCTTCTTTTCTATGGTTAGTATATGGAATTCTTCTAAACAATTCAGCGATAGTATTTCCAAATTTAGTAGGACTCTTATTAGGGATTTTTTATTCCATTATATATCATACCAATTGTAAAAATATGTGGTTAAAACAAAAGTTATTTTCATACTATAAAATATGTGGTTTTATATGTTTTTTATTGTATGCATTTCTTTACGTTTTAACATATGAACAGTATGAATTGTTTGTTGGTTTTATAGCATTTATTTCTAGTATTATTAACTTTGGAGCACCTTTATCGTATATACAGATTGTCATAAAAAAAAGAAATTCATCTTTAATTCCTATGGAAATAGCTATAGGTAGTTTGTTATGCTCCTTTTTGTGGTTAACATATGGTTTTACTCTAAGAGATGGTTTTTTAATTATACCGAATTTATGTGGCTTCATATTAAGTTTAGTACAAGTTGCATTAATATTATTATACACTAACAAGGAAACGTTAAGTTATAATGATGCAGAGATATGTTACAACGACACGGAGAGGTGTTACAACGACACAGAGATATGTTACAACGACACGGAGAGGTGTTACAACGACACAGAGATATGTTACAACGACACGGAGAGGTGTTACAATGAAGGTAATAAAAATAAAATGATTATACCAGAGAATAATTTATTTTTTAATGAATTTAATATACAAGATGGTAATAATAAAAGAAGTGAAGTATCAACAAATGTGAACAGCTCATTTTTTGATCTTTCCTATGATGAAACATCTCCGCTGACAGGAAATTTTAGGGAAGGATACAACCAACAGAACAATCACACCAGTCAGAAGTACCTCAATCGTTCACCTAGTGGAGAAGAAAACCCAGCGCTTAATTTTTGAGGTCGCAATGGGGTAATCTACGTGCTGCGTGATGAGGGTTAGTGGGGTGAGGATGATAAGCACATCTTTCTTTTGCTATACTACTCTATGCCTTACCTCTCCACTCTCTTACTCCAACCCCTCTGCGTTTATTTTATTTTATTTTTTTTTTTTCATCGTAGAATAAACATTTTTCTGTTATTTTTCGTGTTTGTATTGGAGAAAGGCAAGCCATAATTTTAGGTCATATCCGCAGTTTGCCCTTCGTATTAGTGCGAATATATGGCTTTTTTTTCTTTTTTTTTTTTTTTAATTTGTTTGCATATGTTTTTTAACAACCCCTTTATCTACTTCCCCCTTTAGTATTACTCCAACGGTTGCAACATGGCATATTTGTATACATGTGCGAGAGAGAGGGGTCGTGGGATGGTAATTTTTTTTTTTTTTTTTTACATATATGTGTGTGTTCCTTTCCGTGACTTCACACCTTACAACGCGCACTTCGCTATAATAACCTTCATAGCAGTAAAAAGCAGAGCGTGCATAATGTTTTTACTGATAATGTTTGATTTATAATTTTCTCCGTTATCCCCCTGCCTCCCTCCCTCCTCACACGCACACAAACACACACACAAACACAAACACATTGCCTACATCTGCTCTCTCCTCAATTGCCACCCCATTTTTGCTTCCGCCCATTTGACCCCCACCCATTTTTAAAGTTACAGTTTGAGAATAGCCGTCATGTTCGCTTCCCATTTTACGTTTCACAATACGTTTCTTTCATAATTAGTATAAAAAAAGAAAAAAGGAAAAAAAAGAAAACCTTTATGCGAATTTACATGTTATATGTGTACAGGCAAGTAGGAATTCATGGGTTGTATGCGTGTGTACGCAAATTGCCATGCCTGATGCAACATCACTTTAGGTTTAAACTTACATGTTTCTTTTTTCTGTAAATATTGTATTAACTTTTTAAAATTATATTTGTAATTTTAAAAAAGTGGGAAAAATCACCATTCGCCTTTTTAAAAAAGGGGGGGGTGTTTTATCATCTTCTTTTTCAAAAAGCGAACGAACAGGAAGTCCTCTTAAAGTTCGTTAGAAATGGATTACAAAGTAGAAACATGATTGAGAAACTACTAAAGCAGCGGAAGAAATTATGTTGAAAGAGGGACACATAGTGCAATGGTCTAAATTAAAACTATAAAAAAAAAAAAAAAAAAAAAAATTAAGCAAGAAAAACAAAGAAAAAGGAAGCGAATCGAAGGCATGTAATAGGAATGTTTTTAAAATTACATCCACCATTTTGTTAGGCACCACTCTTTTCTTGGAATCGCGTTGTGCATGCGTTTTTTGCGCGTACACATGCGTATATATACGTACATATATATACATGCGCTATATATACGCACTGTGTTTACGCACTGTATTATACGCATTGTGTTACGCACTATATATATGTACACGCGCGTGTGAAAGGGGAGCTACACGAGATTAATTCTCATCATGTTGTAAACCTCCTTGGAGAGGGTGATCACGTGGGGGAAAGGAAAAACAGACATTCAATTTTTTGATATGCACACATGTTTTCCCCTTTTATACACGCAAGTGTACTTTCCCACGCATACACAAATCAGTGTTACCCTGTGCCATAACAATCTATATGCATGTATTTGTGCTAAATGTGACCTTTTATGTTTTGCTTTACCTTTTTCTTCTCATGTAACTCAGTCTTGAAGTATGGTAAAATTGACGCAGGATGAGGAATCTTATATGGTAAAAAATGAAAATTTGTACATAGAAAAAGCAAGATGTTATTTCTCATTTCTACTTCACCGTCTTGCCTTATGAGAGATTCTCACCGGGTGCATTTCATTGTTTACTTTTAGGGATGTAGAAAGGATAAATTCCACATTCCAATTTGCAGAGGTAAAATCCTTTTATATGTGTTCTGTCTTAACAGACACGGGGATGAGAAGTGCATGCACAAGGGGCAAACTCGTGTACACATATGCATTCATAAGGGAGAAAAAGTACACACAGTTGCATGCACGTGCGTGGATAGACTCTGCCACTCTGCCACTATGCCGATGCACATCTACTGTCTGTTCATAACCGTTTTAGAAAAAATCGAGGACTTGAAAAAAAGTGTAGAAAATATCCTGAATGATGAAATATCACCATCAGACCTGCATAATATCAGGGATTCGTTAAGAGAGCTGGAACTACATTCATCGAACAATGCAGTAATAATATTTTTCATACTGATAGGACACGTTTACTTATGTCACTGGGTGTCTCAAATCGACACGATAGCATGTCATCACACGTTTTTGCCACTTCCACTATATTAACTTTCTTTTGCATTTGCGTTTTCGCAGGATATAGAAAACTGTGGGAAAGATGAAATGCTGAGAAATGACTACAACGAAAAGACGGTAAGGGATACGAATTCACCCCGTGCGAGTGGATACCACATAGTTACGATAATATTTTTGGTGCAACGTCATCACATGCGGTTGTATTTGATGTACATGTTTACTTCAAGCACTTTCCTTTATCAGTGCTTTTTATGACGTGTTTCTCACGTTACTCCTCTGTACTGTGCATAATTTTTCGAACGCTTTTTTTTTTTTTTTTTTTTTTCTCACCGAGAATTATTAATATCTTTCCCAATGCAGTTTGAGCAGATGAGGAATGAATTGATAAAGCAGAAGAACTTGAACTCGTGTTTGTCGTTAAAACTGAGAAGTATTCATATAAAGCTAAACAGTTTATGTCTGAAGAAAAATGAGCTCGAGAAGACAATACAAAACAGGATAAGGGAGATAGAACTTCAGTTTCTTGATTTTGGAAAAGTGTCCAAGGTTAGTGTGTGTGCACAGAAAGTGAGTGAAAGTTATAAGAAGTGCATAATATATATGTACCATTTTTGAGAATTTTCACCACATGCCAAACTCACTAATGAGCAAAATATGTTTTGGACTTTTTCAGGATGTAGATACTGCTTGTTCTCAGAAGGAAGAGAACGTTTTGGTAGATCTTCCTGACAACATTGCAGAGTGTGAAATGGAGAATAATGTCGATATAGAGAAATTAAAAAAAATGGTGAGTGAATATGAAAAGAGTATAGAAATGTACAAAGTTGGTAAGATAAAAATAGATTTTGAGTTAGATTGTTACAAAAAAAAACTGAGTGAAGAAGTAGAAAGGAACAATGAATATATCGATAAGTTAAGGACGTGCGAAATGAATATGAGCATAATTAAAAATGAAAATTTTAAAAATGTAGAAGAATTGAAAGAACTAAAAATGGAAATAGAGAAATGGAAAAATATGAACAGTAGAGTTGATATGAAATACAAACTGCTAATAGAAGAAAAAAATAATCTTACAGAAATTAACAATGATTTGAAGTTGAAACTAAAAAGTGTAAATGATTTTTTAAGTAGATCTAAAAATAAAGAATATATACTAACAAATTTTACTGAAAAGATTTATAGTATTATTGTTTATTTAAAAAAAAATGATGACTGTCTTATCGAAAATGATAAAGTTGGGAATATGTTAGACTTGGACAACGAACAGATATTTGTGCAAGCGGAAATGTACATTGATGTTATAAGCGCATCCATAAAAAGTTTAATCAACATCAAAAGGAGCTTCCAGGTTGGCATGGACGGAAAATGCAAAAATTGCTTTCCACCCTCTTTGCAAGTCCGCGCGTGGTCAATATAATGGTTATTACCTGACCGGACCGCACCGGACCTGACCAAACCTGACCTGTCCCGTCCCGTCCCTGCACCTGAATGAGCGGACAAACTGTTTAGAAGCACCGGATTAAAAAAAAGAAAAAAAAAAAAAAACGGGGAAACTACGATGAATAATCCTGCATTGCTTTACATTTTTGCACGTTACATTTGTTCCTTTTTTTTTTTTTTTTCTATTTTTCCACATTCACAGGAGAGGACGAACGAGTTGGAAAAGGTACAGAGGGAGTTTTTGCAAAAGTGCAGGAGCTATGAAGAAATGAAGCTAGAAATGGGAAGACTAGAAGGTGTGGAGAAGAATAATGTGAAAATGTACAGTGAGAAGGAAAACAACGAAAGGATGATATAC
The DNA here is from genome assembly GCA_900088485.1 of Plasmodium ovale wallikeri. NCBI lineage: Eukaryota > Apicomplexa > Aconoidasida > Haemosporida > Plasmodiidae > Plasmodium > Plasmodium ovale. Next base: position 40,342 of record FLRD01000021.1, on the reverse strand, counting down.
AAGTTGAAGGAAAAATTAGAGAAAGATGAAAGACAAATAGCTGAATTGAAAAAAAGAAACAGTTACCATGTATATCTAATAAAAAACTTTAAGAAAACAGAATACAATATGATTAGCGAAATTAACAAACTTAAAATGTTCATTGAAGAAAACAAAATGAATGTAGAAAAGGATAACGAAACATACTGCAAAAAAATAAAAATTATGAAGGAAAAAAATAGTGAACTTGTAAATAGCTTAAATAATATCAGTTGTGAGCTAAAAAAGTGTGTTAATCAAATGAATTGTGTTGGAAAAAATATGAAATCACTGAAAAATGAAAAAGAAAAAGTAAAAAAAGAATTACAGTTGTTAAAAATAAAAAATGAAACACTAAAAGGAGAATTTAAAAGAGCAGAAAATGTAAAAAAAACAATTAAATTAAAATTGTACACATTAAATAATGATATTACACATATGAATGCCAAATTAAACAAATCTAGGGAAATACATAAAAAAACTGTTAAACATTTAAGCTATTGTAAAAAAAAATGTCAAGAAGAATTAAAAAGAAGAACAAACAAAATTGTTCTCTTAAAAAATAATTATTATCATTTAAAAGGTGAAATACAAAAATGGAAAAAAAAAATTAAACAAAATGAAGATATAATTAAAACAGTTCAATCAAAATTTAAGGAATCTACAGAAAATAATGAAAAATTAAATGCAGAAATTAAAAAACAAAATTGGTATATAAAAAATAAAGAAAAAAAAATAAAATATTTAACTATTGTTAAAAATAATCTTCTCAGAAAAGACAAAATTAACAAGCTAAAATTGTTTCAAATTAACAGTATTATGAAAAATTGTAAAAGCAAAATTAAAAAAATAAAACATGAAAATCGTAAATTAAACAACATCATACATAAATTAAAAAATGAACTTGATAAAGAAGAATTAAAAAATGTATATATAAACAAAGAAATTGATATTTTTAAAAAAAAAAAAAAAAATACTTTTTTAAACTTGGAAAAAAATATAATAGAAAAAGAAAATGTTATATCAAACATGAAACAAGAAATTGTTAACATCAAGAAAAATTTAGATGAAAAATTAAACACATCTACAACTTTCGAAATTAAAAAATTAAATGAAAGGATTAACGAATTAAACCAAACAATTATTTCGTACGAAAAGAAAAATTTACAACTAAACATTGATATAAAAAATGTTACAAAAAAATTAAAAAAAGAACAAATTTCCAAAAATAAGGAAAAAAAAAAATATACTAATATCTCTTCTATTATGAAAAAAAATCAAATTAAGTTAAAAAAACAAGAAAATGAAATATTATCACTTAAGGAAGAAAAAAGAAAAATAGAAGAAAACAGAATTGGTGATATTTTCCAAATTGAGGTCAAACTTAAGAATCAATTTGAAAAAGAAAAAACAACACTCATTCAAGAAAGACATGAAGCAATTCAAGAGGAGAAGAAAACTTATCAGACCAAAGAAAAATTGCTAACTGATCAACATAAGGAAGAAATTGCTAAAATGAAAGAAGACATGCATAAAGAAATAGAACGCGTAAAAAACACATGTGATATGCATCTTAAATCTCAATTAATTCAAAATGAAAATGAAAAAAAAATACAAATTAAAAAAATCAACGAATATGACCTTTTACTAAAACAAAAAGATCAAGAAATAAAAAAGATCATACATGATTATGACGAACGGATGCAAACCCTAAACAGAGATATGGAAAACTTGATATACGAATGTGAGGATAAGCTTCATAAAGCTAAACTAAGCAAACAGATTGCCACCGAAGGTGATATCAATGCTAATATCTCTGTTACTCATGGTACCGGAAGTAACAACACCTTTGGTACAATTCCAGTGCACACTTCTCCCCATGATGTACTCATCGTGCAGGAAAAAGACAAAAAAATAAACGAGTTACAAAAAGAACTGGATACAAATAAAGAGGAAATAATTGAACTTGTTGAAAAAAATCACATGTTGAAAAACGCCAACTTGAAAGCGTCCAATTATGTTACCACTTTGGCGCAGGAAAACAGAAAGCTAAAGGAGGAATTACAAAAGTCTATTTTAACAGTTCACACGGAAGATGCGCTGACGGTACATGCACGAGGAGGAACTGACGCAGTGGAAACAGTGGGTAAGCACGACGTGGCACGGACGAGTGAAAAAAAAGAAGAAGAAGATATCGATCACGGGGAAGACGATGACGACTATGCTGATGAGAGAGACAAAAGGGAAAAAACGAGGACGAGGACGAGAACAAAAACGAGGGCGAGGACGAAAAATAAAAATAAAAAACATGGCGACAGCGATGGCAACGAAGAAGGCGAAGAGGAAGAGGGCGCACGCACAAATCTTCCATCTTCCCCATTGGAAGAACCGCTAAACACAAAACAAAATTGCTACACATACTTAAAATGGTTGAATGGACAGATGGACGAAATTATAGGCAAATTAAAAGCTAAAGACGAAGCACTGCTGAACGACGCTTTTAACAAAATCAATTTTGCCATCTCTGCGTGGAACCTCTTTAATGAGGAGAAGCCGACTGAAGAGGAGCCCGCCGAGGAAAAACCGCCCCAAGACAGATCATCTGAGGCTGGAGAAGTGATCGGGGAAGAAGGGGTCTTTGCGCAAGAACCTTTCAATGAGGAGCTGTACGAAGTGCTCAAAAAGGAAATTTCGGAAAAGGTAGAACTTATTCAGCAGCTGACTGGGTAGGTCGATCGATGCGTGTCTCTGCACGTGCCAATTTTTAAGTAAAATTTAATATTTAATATTTAGTTTTTTTTTAATTCCGCACAGTTGAGCGGCTGCCCAGGTGAGCAGCTGCCCAGGTGAGCGGTTGCCCAGGTGAGCAGCTGCCCAGGTAAGCGGCTGCCCAGGTGATCGGTTGCACAGTTGCGCCTTTTTTTTTGTTCTTTTTTTCATGTGAGCGCACACTTACACCGTTTTGCTCGAATCGATTTTTCAACCTCGCATTCGTTCTTCCCAATTAAAGCATCTCTCCTTTGAGCGCCGGAAAATAACGTTCGCGTGGTAGCAAAAAAGAGAAAAAAAAAGGAAACGCAGGCAGTAACGCGGGAGTAACGCGGGAGTAACGCGGCGGTAACGTGGCGGTAACGCGGCAGTAACTCGGGCAGTAAGGCGGAAAATCCACGAACCGAATCACGCAATAGCAACGAGAGGGGGGTCTTGCGTCCCGCTCATTCAAACCTTCCGTAATGCAGAAACGCATAAATCGAACGAAAGGTGGTTTGCCCTTTCCAGGAAGGAAGGATATACAATTAGATGCACATTCGCATGTGCATAAGCACACATTTGTTTGCATGGATTGTTCTGTGACGTTGGACACATACACAGTCTTGCAAATGCTTTCTCCTCAAGGGGAATTATTCCTTAAGCAAGTTCCGAAAAAAGCGGAATAGTGGAATTATAAAAATGGTTCATCTGATATTTCTGATATAGGTCATCCATGTAGTGTTTGCTACTACTCAGTTTCCTACTTTTGTAGTTGTAGTATATGTCCTCATATATAGACTTTATTTGTAGGTTGTATGACGAGCAAAGTCTTAGGTTATGTGAGATAACCATGTAAGAACATTTTAAAAGGATATCAAGAAAAAATATACCACCAACTCCATAGTAAAAATATTGTACATATCTATAGGAATTACTATTTGCTTTATGATGTACATATATAAATAGTAGTAGAGAGAACCTAATAAAGAAGTTTACGATTATAAGGAATAAATGATTATTTCTTATGTTGTAATTTAATCTAAGATTTTTAATGAAATTATTTCCTATCATTAATGTGGAAAGTGAGCATAAACCATGCATATGTTTTGTATTAATATAAATAAGAAGAGAAGCAATTGATATAAATCCTTTATAATCTCCTTTAAAATAATTTTTTGTATTTAATTCCTTGTCATTAAAAAGATAAAATTCATCGTTAATATAACTTGTATTTCGTGATGATATATTATTTTGATATTCTTTTATGTTTAAAAAGTTTGGCAATTTCCTTTTTTTTTGTTCAGTCATCAGAGGTCTAATAATGTATCCTATAAATTGTCTACCTGACAAGGAGCATAGAAATATATATATGTTCCTAATAATTTTAAATGAAGGCATTACGGAAAATATGAGATAAAAATATGGTGCATAATTATATGACTGACTTAAATTTTTTAGGAAAATTTCAAACACATTATTATGTACAAGCAATAATAAAAATAAAAAATCAGATATACATTTTACAAATATGAAAAATACAAAAAAAAAAACTTCAATATGGGATGATAAAAATATAGATGAAAAAAACGATAATATTGTATTTCCCAAAATAATTGAAAATGAAACTATAAAAATTATGTTATTTTGTGTAAATAACTTGAAATATGTATGTGATTGTGTTAATATTAACTTAATATCATGTATATCTATTTTTGTGTAAAAAAAATATATAACTATAGACATTGCTATTTTTCCAAGACAATATGTTATATAAGGTATCATCAAACGAAGCTGATTAAGGTGAGACACCTTTAAACTATCATCCAAGTAACAATGGTATCTTTCATTGTTAGAAACATTTGTATACATTAACTTGTTCATAATATATTTTTTTCCAACTTTGTTTTTATTTGTGTTTATTCTTCGAAGATTTGCTATTTTATTCTCCACCAGAACTTCAAAGTATTTCTTCAAACTGGTAATTGCATTATTATGGTGGTTTTCCTTTTTTTCTTTCCTCTTTCGGACCTTCTCCTCGCTTGTTTTCCCCATTCCGTTTTCTCGTCCCTCTTCCCGTCCCTTTTCCGGCCCATTTTCCGGCCCATTTTCCCGTTCGTTTTCCTCTCCGCTCTCCCTTTCTAGCTGTGGATCCTTCAAGTAAGTGATTTTTTTATTCCCTCCTCCATCCGTTTCTTCCCCTGTATCCCCTGCACCCCCTGCACCCCCTGCATCCCCTGCATCCCCTGCATCCCCTGCTTCGTTTCTCACCGAGCTGTTGGACTTCACATCGATGGAGTTGTTTACACCTCCCTTCAAAGATAGGATGGAATTCTTCCGAGCAAGGGGCGTATCATTTCCCCCCTTGTCGTGTCGGTTGCTGCTCCTCATGTGATTGTTGCTGTCGATGGGGCTATACCCATCTCCCTTTTTGGTCCCATTTTTGCCACCGTCTCTGCTACCGTCTCTGTCACCGTCTCTGCTACCGTCTCTGCCACCGTCTCTGCCACCGTCTCTGCTACCACCTCTGCCACCGTCTCTGCCACCGTCTCCGCCACCGTCTCTGCCACCGGTTGTGTCACCATTTTCGATGCTATTGCGTGTGCCTCCCCTGTAAGCATCATCCGAGTGGTCTATATCCCTGCGAAGCTTCTCGAAGATTATGTTGCAGTGCTTTATGTTGATACATTTTATGGGAATAAAGCAGATGTTCTTAATCAGTAAAGGCTGGAAGTGAGTGTTCGAAAAGTAAAAGGCCAGAAAATAAAATCGTAAGATCATGAAAGGTATATCAACAAGTATTATACCAATGACAGCTGCATGTTTTTTACAAAAGTAAATATCTCCTAAGTCTAAATTTTTTCGGTTTTTTTCTGTGACTATCGAAATGATAGGAAAAGAATAAGCATTTAAATATAGGGAAAAGGATATTAATACCCCCCCAATTATTTTTACCCAAAAGTTGGTATTTTTTATAATGTAAGACAGTTTAACTAGGGTAAATAGCAACTCGAATATGTCAAACAAATCGATAACTACATGCAAAATTAAGTTATTATGGAATATTTTTTCGTTTGATATGGAAATTTCCTCTGGGTAAAGCTGCTTGTATGATTTTACAGACAAAGCTGTATATATAAGAGTGCTCAAACTTAACAACATAAATATGATGCATTTGTTATAGTAGTCTTTCTTTGTGTCTTCAGAAAATACACTATCATTGAATGCAAAAAAGTACATAAATATCACTTTCAGCGATATCGAATACACATAAAGTAGCCAGCAAGTTCCCCCCTTCACCGCTGCAAATGACTGGGAGTTATTGAAGCAAAAGTGGATGAAAATGTATATATCAAATACGCACAGCAGCAAGATAAATTTGTTGTAGTCGCACAGGATGTAGTACAACCCCAGCTGTTGTACTATGAACGTGGTCAAATTGAAGAAAAAGGAAATTCGCCACCCGTTCAAAATTTTGTAAATCATTTTATCGAAGGGGCGAAATGGTATTCAGGGGGGTACAAGTGGCGAACGGGCGTAGCTAGGAAAAAAAAAATATATATATGTGTGATATATATACATATATGTGTGTGATACATATACATATATATGTGTGATATATATACATATATGTGTGTGATACATATACATATATATGTGTGATATATATACATATATGTGTGTGATACATATACATATATATGTGTGATATATATACATATATGTGTGTGATACATATACATATATATGTGTGATATATATACATATATATATGTAATATATATACATATATATGTGTAATATATATTGCTCAGCAAGGTACAAAAAGCGAACGGGTGTAGCTAGAAAAAAAAAAAAAAAAAACACTGCTATCAAGGCAAACACGTAGACGACAAACGGTGGGACAATAAAAAGTACGAGAATGCACAATGTGCATGGAAAATGTGCAAAGGTGAAAAGGGGAAAAAGGAAAAAGGAAAAAGGATACGAGAGGGAAAATATTCCTTTAAAATGCAAAAAAAACAATGCCTAGTACATCAGCGAGTAGTGAGGATTACAACACAATGGACACATGGGAATACGCATTGATGCGCAACGTTTGAGCCGAATTGTCAGTTGGGAAAAACATTTCTAAGTCAAAGGTGAGCGCAAAAGAGGGAAAAAAATTATGAACATTCAGAACAAACACAGAACAACCTTTTCGTTTAAAAGTGTGCACACATTTGAGAAAAAAAAAAAAAAAAAAAAAAAGAAAAAAAAAAAAAGCTCAAACAATTTGCGCACAGATATGTGCATGAATTGAACGCATACCCACAAGAAAGGGAAATTGTTGCGAAATATACCAGGCTACATTGTTTAATTTAAAAAAAGTAACGGGATAAGATAAAGAAAGAGAAAAAGAAAAGAGTTTTATGTTGCATGCGTAAAATTTTGAGGAATAATACTGCCTGCACAAACATACCATGGGGAGTGCCAAACTATTGTTATGACAAATCGTGCCTCTTGAAAAGGGAACAACTAGAAATACTGTTATTGTTACTTATAATTTCCATTTTTTTACTGGACTTTCCCGTAATACGAACAAAAGACAGTGTGTGTAACGAGGTGGGAAAATGAGAACAGTTATTTGTCAATTAACTTGTGAACCATCCTATACTGAACAGAGTCTACACTTGCTTATGCCCAAGCCTTCCTAGGTACATCCTTTCTACGGTTAAAAAAAAAAAAAATTACCTTCTGAATTATCAGGTGATACTTTCTCACTTTTAAATCGTGTTCGTCTATTTGTGCACTTGGTAAAATTAACTCTTTTGTTCATTTAAAAAAAAAAAAAAAAAAAAAAAAAAAAAAGAGAGTAAAAGAGAGAGATAGAGAGAGATAGAGAGAGAAAACGAAAATGGAAGTAGAAATAGAAATAGAAACGAAAATGAAAAAATGCAAAAGCGATGAGGCCCGGATTGATTAACCCCCCACCCCCTTTCCGGCATTTGCAAAGCTGAAAGACATAAGCCATAACGTAAAAGAAAAAAGACGAATGAGTCCGTAACTGATTTAAAAAAAAAAAAAAAAATATCACGGCGATGAGTTTCTGCCGTCCGCAGGAAAAGAGTACGCGTGCATGTAAAAGAAAAAGTTATAGCTTGCGTAAAAATAAAAAAATTAAGGTATTAAACTCTGAGTAGAGGAAAAAAGGGACTCTGCTATTTATTCGCTCGTTAGTCATAATTCCTACTTTTTAATAATGATATCGCGTCGTTACGCAGTTGCTCAGGGAATATAAAACGTGTAAATCGAAACGAGATATACATATTCTTACATAGATAGGCACGGTGGCGTCCTATATAAATACGTGTCTACGTTCTAGCAGTAGTTCTCCCGTGTGGCTATTCACCCTAATGACAACCCTATGACAACCCTATGACAACCGATTCTGCTAAAAACCTTTTAAACGTTTGAACGTTTGCAAAAGTTCGAAACTATTAGACGGTATTGTGGATGTAACGTGGGAACAAAAATGAAGACAGAGTTAAGTGGTAAAAGCACTTATCACAGTAAAAATGAAAATACAAAGGGAAAGAGAGAAAAGCTAAAGCCAATACAGGTTAGGAGAAGTATTAAGGATATTTTAATCGATGAGAATCCATGTAATTATATTTATAATTATACTGGAAGAGATATAAGTGTATTTCCTAAAATGATAGTAAAATGTGATGATAATTTGGAAGACACTAGTAAGGTAATGTCACCAAGTGGGGATAAAAATTATATAAATACATATGTGGTAGATGTAGAATCTATGGATTCTCATGAACAAATGATGATGGAAGAATTAAAAGGATTGCTTAATAAAGAAGATCTGAGTGATGAAATGAAAAATAATATTAAATCTCTTTTTATAGAAGTACAAGAAATTTATTTAGAGCTAAAAAATGACATAAAAAATAATTACCCCTCAACAGAAGATATTTTAAAATTATATTGCACAAATGATACTACTGGTAAGAGTAGAAATACGATATGGAAAAGTGTGTGCTTTTATAAATTGTTAAGTGACCAACTGAGGGATATACACATATCTACCATTTCGTCCTACAGATTAGGATACCTAAAAACGATCTATAAATGGTATAAAAAAAATAAAAAAATGATATTTAATTGTAAGCAGGATGGATGCAAAAAGTCTTGTCACACGCATGGAGAGGATGCTGTGACTGAGGCGTTGCGGGAAAGCGGCGTTGGGAGGGAGGCAGAGGTGGGAGCGGCTAACGTCGAAGCGGCTAACGTCGAAGCGGCTAAGGTGGAAGCGACTAACGTCGAAGCGGCTAAGGTGGAAGCTGCTAACGTCGAAATGGCTAGCGTAGGTGGGGTCGCTGCTAACGGAGGGGTTTCTGCCGACGAGGAAGGAGAGATCACCGCTAACAAGCCCGAGCAAGCGAATAAAAGAGGAAACAAACAATTCGCAAAAGTAGAATCAGAAGACTTCGACCATCTTCTGAAGACAAATATACAAGAAATGAGGGCACAAAGGTGTACACAGGAGAGAGACGTAGGGAACCTATGTGAGCAACATGATAAGTCGAGCGATCTTATGAGTGATACGTTGGACAATTATATATTTCCAAATCCAATTTTTGCAAAAACGAGGAGAAGTGAAAAGGGGAATGAGGTCGATTTGGAAAGTGCAAACGGACAGTTTGCTTGTGGAAAGGAACGAAACACGGGGGGGGAACATACACAGATACCCCACACGAGAAGCAGTCATATGTCTCATTTTGCTTCAAACGATTTGATTAGCGAAGAGGAAAGCGTTAAGCGCACACCAATTGATACAAACAAAATAAGGGAGCTCGAGGAGGAAATTAAAAAGCAGAAACTGCTTATCAAAAAGAAGGAAGCCGAAATTATAAACTCCCCCATAGGCATTAAATTCAAGGAGATTTTCGGCAACTTTCAGGACATCGACATAAACCGCTGAGCCGTGACGGTGTGATAGTACATTTTCGAGGAGATGAATCTAATGGCGCGGTGAGAATGGTGCGCTGCCATCCATTATGTGCACACGAACGTGTGATTCTGCACATTCTCGAACCCCTCAATGTTTTTTTTTTCCGTTTTGCCATTTTCTACCCATCACTCTTTTTTTTTTTGGTTTTTTTTTTTTTTTTTTTTTTTTTTTTTTTTTTTTTATTCTGCCGAGGGATTGCATATATGTGGGAAAGAGGCGTAAAGAGGCGGGAATGGGGGAACATTTTGAACTTCCCACGATTGTGGGGGAGAGAGTGCATTTTTTGTCCCTTCGGTAATCAAAAGTAGTTTAGACAGTTATCAAAAAGGATTAGATAATCGTGAGAATATTTAGCATATGCATCTGCACAGTTATGAGTGCATTCAGGGGTTCCTTCTATACCTGAAAAGAAAAGGTGCATTAGAGAACGGTGTGACATAACTCACTGAGGGGTTTCATTTGTACAATGTGCTTCCTCTGGTTAGTACAAATGATATATTGCGAAAAGGGTTAAAGGGGTAGGAGCAAGAGAAAATGCAGTAGTAGGAAGGTAGCTGCTATCGCAGCTACATGATATGTGTGCTCCTTTTGGTTATACCACCGCCAAGTTCGGTAAACATCGCCTGGATGAGAGTGCAATCGATTGCAACATTTCTGTAAACCTTTGATAGGATTAAGTAAAAAATAGATGTTGTTATGTTAAGAGAGAAGATGATCAAAATAAAAGAAATGTTTATGAATTCATCCCTGGACAGTAAAAAACAACATGCAAAATATATGATCAGTTTAATGTAAATTTCTTTAATGTGACAAAAATAAAAATAATTGTCTAGTCTTGTATTTTTAATAAAACTCTTTCCAATGATAATCTTGTTTAGCACTAATGGTCCATTCATATATTTAATTAGTTTTACGATTAATGAAGATATAACTGAAATAGATACAGAAATTTCCTCGTTTTGGCTAGCTCTTCCTTGCATATCGTTTTTTTTACCCTTTGTTCGGTATTTATATGTAATATATTTTCTCCCAAGGAGCATATAAATGAACATGTATGTATCAGTGAGAAATAGGTATACCTGTCAGAAATGAGGTAAACAGGAAAAGATGCGTGTTGACATGGATGTACAGGAAAGGCGCAGTCGCAGTCGCAGTCGCAATCGCAGTCACAGTCGCAATCGCAGTCACAGTCGCAGTCACAGTCACAGTCGCAATCGCAGTCACAGTCGCAGTCACAGTCACAGTCACAGTCGCTATGTGACCACTCAGGCGCAGCTGTGGAGCTGTTCTGTGCAGCGCCTGCTGACCAGGTAGACGAAGGCAGAGAGGATGATGAGGATATTTTTGCTCTTGTTGAAGTAACCGAAGAAGTCGTAGGATGGGTTGTATTGAGAGAGAATTATAAGAACTAAGGTATACGAAGAAAGATTGAAAAAGTAGAGAAAAAACATGAAAATACCATCGAAGAGAGAGCAAAGGAAAATATAGACAAGAAGAGAAGATATAGAATAAGACATGATAACAATACAACTAATTTTAAGAAGAAGACATGAATTTAGTGCACTAATGTTGTAAAGAAATGTAAGCTCGTGAAGACATTTCTTAAAATCATTATCAAAATGGAAAGTATATACAACAACTAATATAGTTATTTTGACTGCTATGAGAATAAAAAAAAAAAGGAAAATAATAAAATGGCGAGTTGAATTATTTTCTATACTATCAATATAAAATGATATACATTTTTTAAAGTTAATTCCGTTATATTGTAAATATAAAAAATAAAAATATTTTTTTATTTTTTTATAATTTAGATCAATATCTCTTCTATAGTAGTCTCTACTTTTTACTTCATTCATATTAATCATTTCGCTCGATACAATATCATTAGTTAGCATATGCATACTGCCATAGCTTCCTCTCCAATTCGGACTGCTTCCTCTCCAATTCGGACTGCTTCCTCTCCAATTCGGACTACTTCCTCTCCAATTCGGACTACTTCCTCTCCAATTCGGACTACTTCCTCTCCAATTCGGACTACTTCCTCCCTTTGAATATCTCCTTGCGTTTACTGCATCCTGTCCAGAGTTCTCTTTGGTGCTCCTTCCCTCTGCCGAAGCTTCTTTGATTTGTCCCCCCTCTGCCGAAGCTTCTTTGATTTGTCCCCTCTCTGCTGAGTTTTCTTCGATGCAACTTTTCCCCTTCCCTGGTTGCCTCTTCTTTGTACCTCTCTTGTGATTGTAATATCTTGATTTTCGGCAAATCCGTGAGGCGTGTATTATGACAAAGCAGATGTTTTTGATTATAAAGAAGGTGGAAGCTGTTTAGAGGAAGGAAAGGAGGGGGGGAAAAAAAAAAAAAAAAGGAATGTGCTTATCATAGTGATGTTGCACAGTAGTACATTTATATGAGTGCAATACGATGATTATAAGAAGTCCCGTGCACATACTACATTTTGAGTTGCTTTCCCTACTGGAGCTTTCCGAGAAGACAAAAAAGTTGAAGAGACGAGCCGAGAGAAAGGAAAGATCCGTGAAGAGAAAACCGTAGATGCTGATGTACTTGAGGCAAGACATGGCGTCACCCCCTATCTTTGAACCTAATGCAGTTTTATCTCCACTTTCCCAATAGTGCTTAACTGAGCTATAAAAATTTCTGTTATATCTCTCCCTATTCATGTTTCCAGCATGTGATGATGATATATCTTTGATATGATGGAAACTAAATCTTTGTGATGGTGTAGTTATGTAAGTTCCATTTTTATGCCAATGTGTCTGAAGATTATTTTCTTTACTGGGAATCTCCTCGTGGAGTCCCTTTTTTTGTATGTTACTTTCGTATGAATAATTAGGTAGTGAGTAAGCATGTAGAGAAATGTTTAAACATATCAATACACCGAAAACAATAAAAAGGATTTCATAAATGTTTAAGGCAAAATTATAAAAATCAAAAATATTATGTACATTTAAGGATGTTTTTAAAAATGTATCTGTATCTTTAAACAAGGAAAATTCTTCTTTTAGTCTAAAGTAGTATAAAAAAAAATAAAAATAAGAAGAACAAAAGAAATTTGACATGTCTATAAAATCTATAGATACATGTATTATTATCAAAAAAAAAAGGACATTTTCGATACTGATGGTATGTATGTTTAGTAGGGTAAAATTAGTTATGTAAAATAACATAATGTATACAACTATTGTCATTAATATTGCTATTGTGACTCTAAAGATATTTTCTGAAAAAGTTTCATAATAGGAAGGTGATAATACATCTACCTTTTTACTAATTATATATTTAGGAAAAGATATAAAAAAAATTATCGTTACTTTTGTTACAATGCTATATATATATATGATATATAACTGTATACTATTAACTGTCCTCATGAGAAGGTATGACAAAACGAGGAGTAATAATGAATCAATGAACAGGGGGACCAAAGCACTGGACGCGAGGATCCGAGATAGCAGAACCTCTTGCACTGCCACCACACAGATAAGGAGTAGTTTCAGCACAGGTATTACACGCTTCATTTTAATGGCGAAAAAATGGTATATGTAGGGACAGGGGAGAAATCACTTCCTCTCGCAGACTGCATGCGTTACTTAGGAAAGTGCACAAAAACACACACATACATATGGGTGACTTTCCATATATAGAAGGCATATCTACATGCTGTTTTTCCCTTTGAATGTGCTAGAAATATTTCCTATTTAAATGTGAGTATGTGCAACTTTATGAGGATAATGCGTAAGTAACTATTATTCTGATACTATTGAGAAAAATGAAGGGGGATGTAAGTGGCCTTGCCCGATTGTCCCATTTTTCGCGTTTAATGTCTACTTTATTTTATTTTATTTTATTTTTTTCCCATCCCATCTTTGAGCATTTTTTTTTTTTTTTTTTTTTTTTAACTGTATACATCGCGAGATCGTTTCCTTTTAAAAGGGGAGAAGCAAATAAGGCGCAAGGAGAGAAAGAAAAATGCCCAGTTTAGGAAGCCTTCTACCTAGCGGGGGCAGGTGAAACATCGCATTGATAGCCCCTTCCGACTTTTGCGGAATAGCGCAAAGTGATACACGGAAGGAAACGGCCCCCTTTTTTTGTCGTCGCGTGGAAGTACAAAAGGGGTATTTGTACCTAAAGGGTTAAGATGGAGGAGGTAAGAAAACTCTTCGTCTAAACATGAGAATAACATATATATATATATATATATATATATGTATATATATGTATATATATGCGCACATCTGTGGGCTGGGGGAAAACGTATTTCTCCTCTTATTGATCATGGCTGGAAATCTTGGGCACGTAAACACTGTAAATGGGTGTTGACAGTGTGTATGCTCCGTGTCCGCCCTACGCATCCTTTACATTTTTACATATGCATTGGGGTAAATTAGACGGGGGCAATATAACCTTCGGGTGCTGCGCTCGTGGAGAACTCCCTTAAGAGCGATCAGCAACACCCCTACGCTTGCAATGAAAGTGCAAAGTGAAAAGAGGTAAGTAGTAAGTAGTAATTAGTAAGTAGGGACAAAAAAAAAAAAAAAAATTAATCTTACCTAGAAAGGGAAAGAAGGCGAACAAAATCCCAATCTATAATAGAAGTTATAGCAGAGGAGGGTACGATTTGCCCCGACGTGTATAAAAAAGGCGCAGAAGCTAAGAAGTGTGCGTAGGGAACGACGTGCTGAGGATAATAAAAGGTGCGAGAGGGCGGTTGTGGAAACTCACTTTTTTTTTTTTTTTTGCTCATTGTATCTTGGTGCGTGGCAGCTTGGCCAATCGGCGACCGCTTGCTTGTAAAACAAACGTGTACATATACGCATGCACGATGCGTGACGCATTATTTGCATGTTTATACCCCACACTCTCGGGTGGTTACGGGAATTCACTGGCTTTGCTGTGTTGCCCTCGGGAATTCATTCGAAGGGAGAGAAGGTTAACAAAATGTAGCTTATGCTTGATTACGCTTTTGCCCAACGTGGTATTGAGCATACATCTGTACGTTCCCATAATGTACACGCATGTTCCTGCAAATGTTGAGCGCAAATGTGCACATTTGCAATCGCGCGAACTGTGCACTTTGCTCACATACATTTGTGTGGGCAATTTTTATGTCAACTGTAAATTTTTGCAGTTAAGGAAAAAAAGCCTTACCAACGTGGGTATGAGCACAGTTATGGTATAAAATACCACTTGCCTCTAATCTTTTTTTTTTTTTTTTTTTTCCCTTTTTTCCTTTTTTTTTTTTTTTCGTTTTGGTAAAAATTCCTAGTAGGAAAGAAAAATAAAAAGGGAGTTTTGCTCAAACAAAACATTTTGCTTAGTCATATTTCGTTAACCTTGACTCATTTTTAGAATTGCAAACTTTAGTTTAATTACAGTCGTACTTGTTTGGAAATGCTTCAAGTGGGCACTCTCTGGGTTGGGAGAAGCAGTACGTGCGTAATTTTTCCCACGAAGAGGTGAGCAGCACACGTTCGTAGCTTTTCTAACGACGCGGTGATCAGTACGGATGTGGCTTTTCCCACAGTGCAGTGATCGTGATTGCAGAAAATTTAGCCAGGTGCGCACGATCTTTCCCATGCCCGCAATAAATATAGGCAAACACACATACACACAAAAAAAAAAAGGAAAAAAAAAAGAAAAAAATATAGCTACGTAGGAATACGCTGTGTGGACATACAACACCAAGTAGCGCATGCGTATAAATATATAGTTTGCTTTACCCCATCCCTCTCACCATCTCACCCTCCAACATACGTGTAAAGCCTCTACCCATCTCTCTCCTTCCCATTCATTTGAACTAGTTCGGAGATGATGCTTATACAGAGACGTTTGTGTAACATTTTGAGGAGGAGTAGTAGTAGTAGCAGTAGTAGCAGTAGCAGTAGCAGTAGACAGTGGAAAAGTATATCAGTAGTAGCTCCGTTTTCTACAAAAATAAGTCCAGTAGAAATATCAAAAATACTTGAAAAGAAGTTTGAGAATTTTGATTTTAAGACATCAGCAAATGAAGTAGGATATGTATTGAGTGTAGGAGATGGAATATGTAGAGCATTTGGTCTGAACAATGTACAGTCGTCAGAATTAGTAGAGATACATAATGATGAAGATAAAGGAAATGTTACTTATGGCATGGCAACAAATTTAGAGTATGATAATGTTGGTATAGTTATTTTTGGCAATGATAGAAATATTAGGGAAGGTGACATTATAAAAAGGACAAATAGAATCATAGATGTAAATGTTGGTTTTGAATTGTTAGGTAGAGTAGTTGATGCTTTAGGTAATGAAATTGATGGTGAGAAAAAAATAGAAACTAGAGAAAGGAGAAAAATAGAAATTAAAGCACCAGGAATTATTTCTAGAAAAAGTGTAAATGAATCTATTATAACTGGTATTAAATGTATTGATAGTTTAGTTCCTATAGGTAGAGGTCAAAGAGAACTTATTATTGGGGATAGACAGACAGGAAAAACTGCAATAGCTATTGATTCTATTATTAACCAGAAAAACATTAACGAACAGGTATCTGATAGAGAAAAAGTTTACTGTGTATATGTTGCAATAGGACAAAAAAAAAGTAACATAGCTAAATTGGTAACTTTATTGAAAAAATATGATGCTTTAAAATATACAATTATCGTAAATTCTAGTGCTTCTGATGCATCTCCTTTACAATTTTTAGCACCATACACAGGTTGTGCTATGGCAGAATATTTTAGAGATAATGGGAAACATGCTTTAATAATTTTTGATGATTTAAGTAAACAGGCAGTAGCTTATAGACAGTTATCTCTACTTTTGAGAAGACCTCCTGGGAGAGAAGCATATCCAGGTGATATCTTTTATATTCATTCGAAACTCTTAGAAAGATCATCTAAGCTAAATGATGATTTAAAAGGTGGTAGTTTAACTGCTTTGCCAATTATAGAAACGTTAAATAATGATGTTTCTGCTTATATACCAACCAATGTTATTTCCATTACGGATGGACAAATTTTCTTGGAAAGTGAACTGTTTTACAAAGGTATAATCCCAGCAATCAATGTAGGATTGAGTGTATCACGAATAGGAAGTAGTGCACAATACAAATGTATGAAAAAATTGGCTTCTTCCATGAAATTAGAGTTAGCTCAATTTAGAGAAATCGTAGCCTTTTCACAATTCGGTTCTGATTTAGATGCATCTACAAAAAAGTTAATAGAAAAGGGGAAAATTCTAACAGAAATTTTGAAGCAAAAACAGTATTCACCCGTCAGCATAAGCTATCAAATTTGCTTAATATATGCTGCTACGAAAGATTATTTAGCTAACATACCAATAGAAAAAGTTCAGGAATTTGAAAAACAGTATTTTCGATACCTAGATGATAACTATGCAGATGTCCTGAAGAAAATTCAGGCCAATTGCGACCTTTCCGAGGTAGAAGAGCAAATTAAGGAGAGCGTCCAGCGCTTCGTCGAGATTTTCAAAGCTGATCAATAACGGACAGGCGTGCGAAATACGACATGCACATCGTGTAGTGCGACATTACATATGTCATGCGCACGACGTGAAAATGTATGTACGTGTACATGCACGCACAAGTGAACAAAATCTCCATGTGGTTGTATCTCACCTTGGCATGCATGCATCCGTTCATGCGTGCATGTAATGCATGTAATGCGTGTAATGCATACCGCTGTGCTGTTACTTCCTCGTTGTATACTCGATGTTACCTACCCGCAAATGCAGCAGCACGTCGTAGTACAACGATCGCTTACTAATGAGAAAATTTTTCGTTGCGTATTCGTAAGACAAAAAATTAAGACAAATTTTTAACATTTCCGACTCTATTGTGTCGTCAAAGTGGAAGAGGGGTAAATCTCGCTTGTTCATCATCTTACCATCCCACACGTTTTCCATCTCGCTTGTTCTCATATGTTTCTCATCTTCTCTTTTCACCTTGTCCAATTCTATGCACCGCTGAACCATTTGGGGAATGCCCTTTTTGAGGTCGCCCTTAAATTGTTTCATATGGAAGCGAAAAGGAATGTGTGAATAATTTATTTTTTCTTTCACATTTGTGTGGTCATATTTTCCAACTGTGGTTGAAGACCCTAAGGTAGTCTTCTCTAATTTAAAAATTTTATTTTTCGCAAAACGGGAAATATTTTCAAAGGTAAATAGTTGGACAGGAAAAAAGTAATCCCACTTGAATGTACAAAAAAGTCTCTTAACATAAATCTCACCTTTTATTTTTAAATGAGTATCCTTAATTAGCATTAAAAGGATGGTGCAAAGAAGATACACATTCGATCTTTCTACAGCTTTCTCCTTACTGAGTATTTGTCGTAGGAGTGAAAATAAGAGGGGCTTGTACGAATGTTTGCAGTGGGAAAGCAATAAAAATAGAAGCATCCTAGTTTTTTCATCTAACTGAGATAAGTCAAATTGGTAGAGATGTCTAGAAATGTCATAGTAAACTGTTGAGTGGTATAATTCATTTTGGCTGTATATAAAGACAAAGTTTAGTGTGTCGTCAAGAGAAAACATGTTCTTCTTTCTCCTAAATAAGTTTTCTATACATTCAAAAATGTTACATCTGTTGATATATTTGCCATTTTGTGTTACTATATTGTATAGGCTATTTGGAAAATTAGTCTGCTCCTTTTTTCGAAACTGTTGTATATGGCTTACATATGACTCGTTCAGAAGTGCCTGCTTTCCACTCCTACCATCGAATGTGTATAAATGCTTATTCGTGAACCTCTCCCGTCCTTTCTTTAACCTCGATTCAAAGTGATATTCTTCACGTAGATTTAACGGGACAATCTTGCTTACGTAAAATACAGTTATGAGAAAATTGGCTATACGAAAGGTGCTACCATCAAGGTGTGTAGTTAAAAGCATCAGGAGAAAGCTGTAGCTGTCTGCAAGATGTTTTCCCTTTAGCTGTGTTTCCACCGCAAATTTGCTTATAATGATTTCATGTAGCTTGTTAAAGTCGAATTTTTTCTGTTTAACTGATTCTACCTCTGCAATGTTGTTCTCACTGAATAGAAGATATCTTTGATTGTTTTCATCGTTCACTATACTTTTGATTATATCATATTGAGATGCTCTAATCGTGTGCATTATGTGAAGCAATTTTTTCATTTTTTCATTGTGGTTGGGAAGGGTCATCACCATCCCGTCTGGTTTAATATAAACAAACTTGCAGATGGCACTAAAGATGTAAAAATAGTTGGAAATGTTAACCGTGTATATACTTTTAAATATGTGCGTAAACAAGTCATAGAAAATTTTTTCTACCCGACGGTGTAATTCTTCCCTAGGATATTCATCCCGTGATAACTTATTAGTCCCTTTTTCCTTTTTAAAACATAAGTGAAAGGAATTGCAAAGATAAAAAAGAATTTTCGCCATACAGTTTAGTTCCGCTTTTGGGTTTGGGTTCTCCCCGTGTTTTTCTCCGAGACGAAGGACATTCGTTGGACTTTCCGGAAGGGTGTCTTTGGAGATAGTAGCAGCGTTTCCATTTTCGCTTTTGTCTATTGCTTGAGTGGTGTCTGTGACTGGGAGTGGTGATGTTTTGTCTTCGTGCCTGTTTTGAACCCTTTTATCGCTTTCCAGAAGAGTGGAAAAACATCCCGTGAGTGCGATCTCTTTTGACCTATTTCGCCAATTCCAGATTGATATCAAACGGGAAAGTACTTCATTTAAATCATTACCAGTTTTTATCTCTCCCTTTTTGAAGGAGGAGATAACACGGAATATGCTATCTTTGGAAAAGGCTTCATTCAAATAGGAAGTTTTTGAAAAAAAGGTCATCTTCAAAAAGGTGAGGACCATTTTTACATTTATATCTGTAACTTTGGTAGGAATTTTATATTTTTCCTTGAGCTCGTCAAATATTGTACTTTTCAACTTGTCAGCAGGAGAAATGAGGTGAAACCACTTCCTTTGCGAATGCAATGTTGCATTTGGTGTGAATGGGTGGATACAATTTGTTGTTTCCCCTGTTGCAGTACCCCTACTGTGCGTGGACATATCTTGAGTACTCTCCCATGCATTATTCGTCATGCGGTCCTTCGTTTTGGGAAAAAACTCATCTGGGTTTGTTACACAACGTTGTTCGTCATTCTCTTTGTCGTTAACGTGTTCGCGCGAAACTGCTACATCTGTTGTGGCTTCAGTTACATGTATGTCGTCCCTGGGAGAAGTGAGACGAGATGGGAAGACCTTAATCTTCAGTTGTTCATTTTTCCTCTGGTGGAAAAAGGCACCACTGTGAAGCAGTAAGCTATTCATCCTGTTGATGGTAATACTGGGGCTCTCTATTTTTGCAACCCTCTGAAAAAATTCGTAATTACCTTGTACTTTGTCTAAATTATTAAGTACAACTTTTTGGTAAAGTACGATATGTACATCGTTAAAAATGCATTTAAAATAATAGTTGCTATCCTTTGGATGATACAAAATAAAATTTATGTATGCATTTTTTAATTCTCCATTTAGATGTACTTTTTTTTCTTTTAAGTTATGACGTAGGCCATTTAAGAAAAGATCATCTGGACTTTCTTGCATATTTTCATTTTGACAAATCGTGAATAGGTACGATCCTTTGGAAAGTAAAATCATTACATCTGATATAGTCATTTTATTTATATTTCTTTTAAAGAAATAGATGTAATCATTTTTAATATGCATGTTAATGTGAAGTACATTTATTTCTAGAACTAAGCTTATGCATTCGTTAACTGATACTTGATCTTTATTAAGCAGGTTCCGTAAGTAGGACAAAACTTTATAGCAGTACTTCATCTTTTGAGGGAATATATGAAGAAAGAAAAAAAACTCATTTCGTGATATAGCATAACAATTATAAGATAGATATTTATATATACAGTTGAGCAAAATTTCTTCCTTCTTTTTGTCTATATACACATTCTTTCGTAAATTATTTATGAGAGAGAATATGTGCTTTATTTTTATCTTTCGAATGAACTGCATATATATGATTTCGTCTCTCGACAAGTCGTATGTCTCCCTGAATGCCCTCAGTGACTGTTCACGCTTTCGGTCCCTCCTCGTGGTAGAAGCGGTCGTGGTAGAAGAGGCCGTGGTAGACACCGCCGAGGCAGACGTACCAACGAGCGGACCGGGTTTGCCATGCCCTGCCTCCATCTCGTCGAACTTACGTATGTCGTTTCTGGTACGCACATATACATACTTATTTTTGTCGAAAAAATATTTGCTCGATTTTTTTCCTGTCCCGTTCAGGTCAATTCGTATGCGCTTTTCATGATTTGATAGGTTCTTTAATCTATCCTCGTACTCCTTTGCTATATTCAAAGTCGAACAGATTCTGTGCCTTCCCCACATTAAAAAAATGTTCCTCGATGAGTACTTACGCGGAAGCTTCATTTGGAGGGGTTACCATCAAAAATTAATTCGTGTCATTGATCACAATTTACATGATTTTGCAGGTTTGTTAAAAAGGGGGGAATTAAAAAAAAAAAAAAAAAAAAAGGGGTGAAGAACAAATCCTGGCCTAGTTTTTGAAAAAGGTAATGTCCTTCGGGCTGTGGCTTGGACCGGTTCGCATGCATTTACCCTGATTTGATCATTTTCCCATTCGTTTCCCCCCTTTTTTCGTTTCTCTGTTTTACCTAATTAATTTTTGTGGTGCTTAGAAAACTCTCCTTGGCGGAGTCAGAACGATGCATCCTTTTGTACCTTCCGAGGTGAAGCTCTGTCGAGGGAACTAACAAGCGCACATGTGCATATATGCAAATAAGTTTGCTTTCTCCTTTTTCTTATACTGCGAGGTGTTCGCAAATTCGGAAAACCTCCCCTCAGCAGTTCGGTTAGATCTCCCCCTATTGACAGCGACAGCTTCATGCCAACGTTGGCTCAGTTCTATATCAATTTCTCCCATTTGCACATGCACGTGTGAACACGTGAAGATAATATCAAAAGTGCGATTTTTTTAAAAAAAAATTTAAAGAATGTACAATTGAGTAAAAATGAAAAAATGGTACAGAAAAATAAAAGGGTCATACGTAAAAAAAAAAGAAGGGTTAAAAAAAAAATATGAAAAAGTTATCATTAAGGCAAAAAAAAAGGGAATAATTGGGATGCTTTACTTTAATTTGGCATGAATGGGTGCCAAACGAGCAAATTGCATATGCGCTTGTACGTAAAAATGTGCATGGTACGTATATATCCTTGTACATACTGCGTTAGCTTGGAAGGCTTGGCTTCTCAGTTCCCGCAAACGTTGCCCTCATGCTGTTCGAAGAGAAGAAGAAATTCCGCTTGGTTGTTCACCTCGGCTAAGCCTTAGACATCCTTTGGAACTAAAAGAGCTCTACTCGGATGAGCTTTACTCGGAAGAGCTTTACGCAGAAGAGCTTTACGCAGAAGAGCTTTTCTCTGAAGAGATTTCAATCACAACAGCTTCTTAATCTTGCTTATCTTATCGAGGATGATGTTTTTATTTACCTCGTATATGTACCCACCCAAAATGATGTTATCAAAGAAATAGTACAAAAAATGAAAATTAAAAAGTAAGTCTAATTCGCACACATTTGTAAAAAATGTGTCAAGAAGTTGTGCCATGAAATGAATGAACTCTAGGACATACAACTCATTTTCGTTTTCTATACATACAACGAAGTATAATCCTGCATGAAAGGAAAAAAGAGAAAAAAAAAAAAAAAAAAAAAGGTATATATGATAGGTTTTCCGTTCCCATCCCCCTATCACATGCATAGGGGAAACTTTAATATCTCTCTTTTCATTTTTTCCTTTGTTATCTCTTTATCTTTCTATCGTACCTGCGTAGAGCCTGTAGACAATTTTGAAATTTTCATACACAAAGATGTTTGCATAGGACTTACTTCTGTTTATGAGTATTTTGTTTATGTCCCTTTCTATCTTTTTTTGTTTAGCCTCATCACAATTGATATACCTTTTTGGAGAAAAAAAGGGGAAAAAAAAAAAAAAAAATAAATATCGAAAAAGAGAGGCTAATGGGGTGAATTCTCTCAAAGCTGGATCCATGAAAAAGTGTTTGCAACATAATTCCCCATTTTTTTAAAGTGTCTCCCCTTCTTTCTCTCTCTCTGACTCTCTCTCTATCTCTCTTTCTGTCTTTCTCACATTGGCCACTTTTTTCTCTCCACTTATGCCGATCCATGGCGTAGTTCTAACCATTTGGAAAACCTCGTCTTTCCTTGTCTATTTTGAAGAAGGATGAAATTCAGCATTTTAGGAAAAAATATGTCCAGGTGATGCTGTGCTCTGAGTGGTAGTACTGTCACCGTTTTAACGAAGGAAAATAGGTAGGGTGCAAGGCGCGCGTGCAAAGGATGCGAAATGGTGAAGTTGTATCCAAGCAAAACAAACTACCTGTTTCTGCACTATATGTGTTGCGTTACACTGTATTACGCTGTATTACACTGTATTACACTGTGCTTTTTTTTTTTTTTTTTTTTTTTTCGTTTTAAAAGATAGTATTAAACTGTTGGTCATTTACGGACATTTTTCCTTATCTTCTTTTGGGGACATGTGGAATGTTCATGTTCAATGGATGCCTAGAGGGGATGGCAACCATTTAAATGGCACAAAAAAAAAAAAAAAAAAAAAAATAGACTTCCGCTTTTTGCAAAATGGGAATCACTTCAGCATCAACACGGCATCATCACACCGTTAGCTGCGAGTAGCTATTGTGTAACGTGTACAGGGCAAAACGAAAGGGTTGCAGAGAGAAAAGGTTGCAAGGTGAAAGGTCGGCAAAAAACAATGGAGAAATAACGCAAACGGCGTAGTAAACACAATCAGCTAAAAGAGCTCAACGCTTGCGTTATCTGAAAAGAGGTTGGAAAACTTTAGTTATGCCATAAATTTTTAAGAAACGGAAATATAATTAAAAAAAAAATCGTGCAAATAATAAAGATACGCTTTGCTGATATATGACTTAGGAGTTTGCAGCGCCTTTATTTTTTCAAACGTTTTTGAAACCGGTGAAGTTAAGTGTGGAGGAGCTGGAAAAAAATAACTGCGCTCGCATGCATAACTTCATATGCATTACATAGCGACCAATTTATGTCACCCCCTGACGAATTTTCTTACGCGATGGTTAATTCGGTTAGCGTAAAGTGAGAAAAATGTTGTTACCGAGAAATAAAGTAGTGATTTTTCCTCACCTCTAAGGGGGAAATGGCAAAGGTATTGATAATACCCGCTCCCAATTTCGGCTTCCTTCTTCCCACGTTCGCACTTCTTTTTCCTTTCTTTTATGCGGCGCATAAGCCATTGTGGGAAATCGGTTCCTTGCCATTTCTTCGACTTTGACGTGGGTGTCGCAGTTTGGTGTTGTCGCGGGGTAGAAACTTTGTGTTATTTTATTTTATTTCATTTTATTTTATTTTATTTTATTTTATTTTATTTTTTTTTTTTGCTTCCCTCTTTTGGAGGGCTTTCCTTATATCGATGCTGAACATTGAAGAGACGCGTATATTGCATATATAAACATATAATATATCAAAAAGGATAATATATGCTATTTGCACCTTTTCGAAAAAAATGTATGAAACAGCATAAAATGACTTTTGTGCATATGTGTAATTTCAAAAAGGTTTGCCTCCCCCCCTGGGGAGCTGCTCGATATCTATCTTCCAAGAAAATTTCCAACGTACTTTTTTTTTTTTTTTTCTTTTTTTTCTTCTCATACATCTTAATACTTATATATATATATATATATTACCATTGTTGCCCCCACTTACCCCCACTTACCCCAAATTTACATTTTTTATGTCCACATGCATGTATGTCGAATTGTTCCCTTTTCAGTACTACCCAACGGAGAGGCCAAGTGTTAAAGATATGGATGAAGAGCACAGGAAATTTTTAAAAATGGGGAAAAAAGAAAACATTACATCGGAATTTAAGATAACCAACATCGACATTAACACGTTCAGAAAATATAAACACAAAAATAATCCTATCTTTTCAACTGAATTTAAGATTTTTATAACCGGTGTTTTCCTTTGCGGTTGGTGCGTTTTTGCCATTTATCTAACCGTTAGAATTATGTCGCCAGACGACTTTGAATGGGTGGAAAACGAAAGAAAGAGACTGGAGGACGCCAAAAAGAAGATCATGTGTATCAAGGAGAAGGAGAAGGAGAAGGGGAAAGAAATGGGTCATTCACATACCACCGCATAGGGCTGCGGTAGCATAGGCGGTATAGAAGCAGAAATGGAGTAGTGTTGGTTAAACTCGTTTCGCCAAAATTTCGGCGCTGTTTACATCATAAGAAGGTAGCATGGTGAAAAACGATACCTATTTGCATATGTGTTGAAACAGATGTATATGTAACCCCCTTTTTTTTTTTTTTTTTTACATTGTGGCATGACACGTAACAAAGCAGAACTGTGTCCTTTGGATACAAAAGAAGGCCCTTCGGAACAATTTATTTTTATTTTTTATTTTTTTTTTTTTTGTTTGTCCTTTTGTGAAGCTTCCCATTTGCATGTACAACTCAGGAGAGCCATGCATTTGTGGGGGATCATTTTAAATAAGAAAACGAATTTTTGCGTTAAAGTAATTTTTCGCACAGTATTTTTATTACTAAGAAAAAGTATAATTATTTTAGAATAGCGAAATTAAGTTGTCTACCTTTGCTCTTCTTACATTTACAAACGTGGTAAGCGTATGCAACTGTTGTTGTGTTAGCATGATTTGGAAGTAGTAGCAATCGATGTAAGCTCGTTTTTTTTTTTTTTTTTTTTTTTTTTTCTTCCTTTTTCATCTAAATGGCACAGTTACTAATTAACATGCACGGATGAATATTTTCTGCTTGCAGAAGACACGTATCCTGTTCGCAGCTTTTGCACAAACATACCTTCCGTACATGTGCATTTACACATGAACTGAAATGGTAATAATATGTATTTGCTCGTTTATGTACATATGCTCAGATGCCAAGCTTCTTTCCTTTCTTTCTTCCTTCCTTCTTACCTTCCGACCTTCCTTTTTCACATCGAACACAGTTCGGAGGGTGTCCCTATGTTGGAGACGCGCAGCGTTCACTCATCTTAATACCTAATTTGTGATCATAGTTTGTTGCGACGGGAGAAACGTAGCGGGAAGGCGACCAAAATCGTTTGCGTTTACAGTTACTTAGCATTTGGTGAAATGAAACTTCCTTGTTGCTAGAAAAATACTACATGTCAGAATAAAATTTTCGTTTGTATTTCCAATAGGAAAAAAAAAAAAAAAAAAAAAAAAAAAAAAAAAAGGTTCCTCATTCTTTCCCTCCCGTTCACTTTGCTGTGCAGAAGGCTGCGGTGCTCGACCGTTCGTTCAGATAATGCACATGCGCGCTTGCGCACATATATGTACATGTATGCGTGGAGTATTATGCACATGTGGAAAAGCAAAGTTTGCTGTGATTCTCTGCTAATCATCACTATCATCCGTCATCCGCCGATAATCCTCCACTATCCTCAGCGCGTACTCATGCGCATGGAAAACATTGCGCGGGAAAGTAAGAGAGACTTTATACGCGCAAACATTATTCGCTCATTTACATTTTGAGTTATCAGGGGGAAAAAAAAAAAAAAAAAAAAAAAAAGAGTGAGGGAGAGGGAAAGGATTGTATACGAAGCACACAAGGGAGCACGCGAAGGGGCATATGAAGGAAGGAGGCAATAATTAAGTCCAAATGCCCCTTGCAATTTTTTGTGCACACTATGCAAAAAGGAAAAAAAATAAGCATAGTTTGCACAAAATATCTCTTCTACATACAAATGTTGAAAAAAAGGTTTACGCTTTCGCGTATGAGTATTTACAAGTACATACATGCATATTTATACGTACAAGTTTGCTCGCCTGTTTGGACACTGTGCTATGCGCGCACTCGTACTCATTTGCCAATTTGGACACGCGGGAAGCTCCAGGAGGGTGTCTTTTTTTCATTTAAATGTTCCCCTTCCCCGGTCGTCCTACGTGTACGTACGGGAATAATGAACGTGTGAGATCGGTTCCGCACTGAAGTAATCGCACTGAAGTAATCGCACTGAAGTAATCGTACTGAAGTAATTGCACTGAAGTAATCGTACTGAAGTAATCGTACTGAAGTAATCGTACTGAAGTAATCACTCACGGGTGAAGTCACGCACTGGTGAAATCACGCAAGTGTGTGTGTTTGCCACATTTAAGATGTACCATTTCTACGCATTTGCGCATTTTTTTTTTTTTTTTTTTTTCCGCGCTTTCATCACTTTAGCTGTTTACACATTCTGATTTGTTAAGGAAGAGCGTATGGGTGAAGTTTGCGCGCACGCACAGGTACACACGTATGCATGCACAGCCGGGCACATCGCGTATACATTTGCACTGTCGGGCGCAACACGTGTGTTAACTTTGACATGCCACACGCAGCACAGTTGGACGTATTAGCAAGGCGCATTAGGAAGCACATTAGCAAGCGCATTAGGAAGCACATTAGCAAGCGCATTAGGAAGCACATTAGCAAGCGCATTAGCAAGCGCATTAGCAAGCGCATTAATTTTAGTGAAAAAAAAAAAAAAAAAAATTCGCGCTTGGCTAGTATTTTAACCGTGATGCGTTTTCATTGCGTGTAGTTTTATTTGATTCCCTTTTCCCTGCCCCTACCTCTGTCCCCGCTCTTGTGGCTTCCCCTGTATCCTTCGCCTGTCTTTTTTCCCCTTGCGTTTGGTAGCCCATTTTTTCCACAGATAAGTGCAAACAGGGGGAATTGGGGCGTCTTGTGAGTAGTGACTCGTGAGTAGAGAGGCCTCATCGGACGACGTGTGCGTGGAATAGGCCCCATCCCCATTTCCTCTCTCCCCCCGCCTGGGGCGTAACACGAAATGGGGTGCAACCAAAGTAAAGGTGTACATGTATTGAGGGCACAAAGAACTAATTATCATGGAGAGTATAATAGAAATAAGGAAAATGGAGAACATAATGGAGATGAATTGGCTATAAATCCAGGAATGTATGTTAGAAAAAAAGAAGGAAAAATAGGAGAAGCTTATTTTAAAGTAAGAAAATTAGGAAGTGGTGCATATGGAGAGGTATTATTATGCCGAGAAAAACATGGTAATTCTGAAAAGGCTATTAAGGTAATTAAAAAGTCTCAATTTGATAAAGTAAGATATGAACAAGGTAATAATAATGGTGTAAATGTAAGTGTAAGCGGCAGTCGCAATAGTCGCAACAGTCGCAACAGTCGTAACAGTCGCAACGGTCGCAATCATGGCCGTAACAATGGAGGAAACATAAATGAAGATAGACTTCGTGAGGAAAAAATTCGAGAAGAAAAGTTCCACGAAGAAATATACAATGAAATATCTTTGTTAAAATCGTTAGATCATCCAAATATAATAAAACTATATGACATATTTGAAGATAAAAAATATTTTTATTTAGTGACAGAATTTTATGAGGGTGGTGAATTATTTGAGCAAATAATAAACAGACATAAATTCGATGAATGTGATGCTGCTAACATTATGAAACAAATCTTAAGTGGAATATGTTATTTACACAAACATAACATTGTACATAGAGATATAAAACCTGAAAATATTCTTTTAGAAAATAAAAATAGTTTGTTAAATATAAAAATTGTTGATTTTGGTTTATCTTCTTTTTTTTCTAAAGATTACAAATTAAGAGATAGATTAGGTACTGCGTATTATATTGCACCTGAAGTTCTTAAAAAAAAATACAATGAAAAATGTGATGTATGGTCATGTGGAGTTATTATGTATATCCTATTATGTGGTTATCCTCCATTTGGTGGACAAAATGATCAAGATATAATTAAAAAAGTAGAAAAAGGAAAATATTATTTTGATTTTAATGATTGGAAACATATTAGTGATGAGGCAAAAGAATTAATTAAGCTTATGTTAACTTATGACTACAATAAAAGAATTAATGCGAAAGAAGCTTTAAATAGCAAATGGATTAAAAAATATGCTGACAATATTAACAAGAATGATCAAAAAACTCTTTTAGGGGCTCTTAATAATATGAGAAAATTTGAAGGTAGTCAAAAACTTGCTCAAGCTGCTATACTTTTTATTGGTAGTAAACTTACAACTCTTGAGGAAAGGAAAGAATTAACTGATATTTTTAAAAAATTAGACAAAAATGGGGATGGTCAACTTGACAAACGCGAGCTCATTGAGGGATATAATATCCTGCGTAATGTAAGCCCCCACGTCTATTTGAGTGTTCTCTGTGTCGCGGCATTTCACCTGGGTTAAGCGGCCTTTCACCTGGGTTAAGCGGCATTTCACCTGGGTTAAGCGGCTTTTCACCTGGGTTAAGCGGCATTTCACCTGGGTTAAGCGGCATTTCACCTGGGTTAAGCGGCCTTTCACCTGGGTTAAGCGGCTTTTCACCTGGGTTAAGCGGCGTTTCACCAGGGTTAAGCGGCATTTCACCAGGGTTAAGCGGCATTTCACCAGGGTTAAGCGGCATTTCACCTGGGTTAAGCGGCTTTTCACCAGAGTTATGCACCGTTTCACCAGAGTTATGCACCGTTTCACCAGAGTTATGCGGCATTTCACCTGGGTTATGCACCGTTTCACCAGAGTTATGCACCGTTTAAGCGCACCTTCTCGTATCGCCTCCCCGCGCAGTGCTGACATTGCCGTGTATCATTTTGCGCCAATTCGGCATTACCCCTTCTTGCAGTTTAAAAACGAGCTGGGAGAGTTGAAAAACGTTGAGGAAGAGGTTGACAACATTTTAAAGGAAGTCGATTTTGACAAAAATGGATACATAGAATACTCAGGTAAACGATATGCCATGAAGAGACCAAAAGGATAGGATCTAGGGTGTTCTTGCATTTGTCTTTTACCCCTTTTTGCATGTGCTTATGCACGTGTGTCTACATATACACAATTTTGGCCCCACACGTTTTCCTTTTCAGAATTCATCTCCGTCTGCATGGACAAACAGATTCTGTTCAGTGAAGAACGGCTGAGGGGTGCCTTCAATTTGTTCGACACAGACAAGAGTGGAAAGATCACCAAGGAGGAGCTAGCAAATGTACCAACAACAGGCTGCTCACCAGCGCGCGCGCAGTTATATGCATATGTGCACGCGCGTGTGTGCCTCTACCGCATCCGCAACCGCAACCGCTACCCTCACCGCAACCGCAACCGCAACCGCAACCGCGATCGCCACCCTCACCGCTACCCACTTTTGTTCCCTCCCCCCGCAGCTATTCGGCCTGACGTCCATAAGTGAAAAAATGTGGAACGACGTTCTGGAGGAGGCAGACAAAAACAAAGACAATATGGTAAAGGCGAGATGAAAATGGACCGACCCGCCTCTTGAGGGCCCATAATTTTTCTATTTTTCTCCCACGTCGGTGTGCACGTTCGTTCCTCGTTCGCGACACTTATCCCCCGTTGTACCCCTTCCCAATTCGTAGATCGACTTTGACGAGTTTGTTTCCATGATGCACAAAATTTGTGACCATAAGACGTCGTAAAAACGGGAAACCGAAAGGAAAGAAGCAAGGGAGGAAAGAAGCAAGAAAAGAAGCAAGGAAGGAAGCACGGAAGGAAGCACGGAAGGAAGCAGGAGACCGTTTTAAACTAACCCTTTTTGGTAAATTTTTTTTCCTACACCTCGGCTTCTTACCCATTTTTAAACTTGTATTTATTTTTTTTTAATTTTCCATGTCAATAATTTTTTTCATAATTTTCTCCGTAAATAACCCATTTGATTTGAAAAGGAAAAAATAAAAATTGAAATGAAAAAATGGAAACATGCGTAAAAAAAGTAACGTATTTTTTAACCTTCTGAGCTGCTTCGAAATGTAAGTGTATATATATATATATTTATACATATATATATGCATATATATATACATATATTTATACATATATATACATATATATATATGTGCATGCATATGTGCATGCATATGTGAGGTGGCTAGGGTGAGGGTGCTTTTGGAAGGGTACCCATTTTATATGCACCTGGTTTGGGTGAGTTCTGCCCAAGGTCTTTAATTGAAACGTCCGCATAGCTCCGCTAACATTGTAAGAGGTGAGCAGAGGCAATATGGAAGAAAAAAAAAAAAAAATTAAAAAAATTTTAATTTTGGGGGTTGACAAAGAGTAATCGGGAAAAGGCTACCTTTCAGTTGAGAGTTCGTAAAAAGTAATATGCATAAACAAAGATGGGAGGGTGGTATATTATGTACGAGTGGATAACTCAAATAAGGGTTTTTTTTTTTTTTTTTTTTTTTTTTTTGCAATAAAGAAGGCGTATGCAATGAGGAAGAAAGGCGAAAATGGGAATCAAAAATATCTCCGCTTCAATGTAAGCATACGAAAAAAAAAACATTTGGTTCGGGGGGAAGGTGAGAATAAGGTTGGAAAGTGATCCAAAATGGACTGAAAGGGTGCCAAAAAGAAACACATTGTGTTTATTAGGAAAAAGGCTACCTCGCCGAATGATGGTCTATGTGCATCAAAAAAAAAAAAAATTAGACAAAATTAACAGAGTGATAAAGTTTGTTAACAGATTTGTAAAAGTATAGATCATCTGAAGTTGTTTTCGAAATGTTATTGTTTTTATTTTTATACAGTCTACAAATTTCTTCATAAAATAAGTCATATATATCATTTTTGTTTATATTTTTAAAAAGTTTCATTTTATTTTCTTTTTTCACTTTTATTTTCTTTTTTTTACAAAAATATTTTTTTTCCTCTATATATATATCAGTGCCACTTGATGCATATTTGAATTCCATAAAATGGAAATGTTTCCCTAACTTATGCATTTTTAACTTATTCTTTTTATGGTCTAATAGGGTTTCATTACGTATTAACATGTCTCTATTATCTCTTAAAAATTTGTTAAGTATATTATCCCCTTCTTCTTCTTCTTCTTCTTCTTCTTCCAAGTCGTTTTCGCTTGATTCGTAATTCTCGTACGAATGTGTTACTCTTCTATTTGGCTCATTCCAGTTATCCTCACCATGTCCACTACTTCTATCATCTCTTTTACCGTCACGTCCATTACTACTTCCATCGCTTTTCATGACACTTTCCCCGTCACTACTCTGACTGGTACTAAAGGAAGTATCGTTTTTTTTTTCCCTATTTATATTATTGGAAAAATATTCTGACAAGGTTTCCTTTTCAACATTTCTATCGTAACTCAGATTTATGTAATCAAATGTCCTGTCCGTTTCGTGCACTAGCAAGCTGTTTATTTTTGCGACAATCTTCTCGTATGATTGATCGATAAACATCAAGTGAATGTTCTTCCGAATGGAATTGTGGAAAATCTGCCAAAAAGGGAAAGATAAGAGAGAAAAAAAAAAAAAAAAAAAAAAAAAAAAGGGATGATAATATGGGGTATAAAATGTAAAGGACATGGAAAATACGATGGGGTAAGTATTTGTGTGTGTTGGTGAAGTTGGAAGGGGAGGGGGATAGTTTATACGTAATAACTACTATCATGTCGTATGTCATGTATATATGGGAAGAACGAGAATGTCATGCATTTTGAGGTATTACTATTTTTGCGTCGAAGCCACATTTTTGCCATTCGCTTTCAGAAGATACGCTTCCCTTACTTTTGGGGAAAAACTCATCTTCATCATCAGTTGAAGAGTAGGTTGAATTAACTACACTTATCTTTTGTGAGTTAATAAGAGAATCGAAAAAACCATCGCATGTATATATCTTTTTAATTTCCATTAAAAAATAAAAAGAGTCATAAGAAATGGAATTTTCAGAGTCATAAAAGCATAATTTGTCATTCCTTAAAAGTAAAATTTTTCTGTCATATTCTCCGTTACTATTTTTTATATATACCTTTATACAATATTTTTTTTCATTATCACTCATATGAAATAAATTCATATCTTTTTTCCTTTTCCATCTTACTTCATCAAGTTCGTAACTTTGTGCACTGCTAATGTCGTACTCGGTTTCCGCTTCATATTCGTCACACATCATTGACTTTGCACTTGTCTGTATTCTTTCTGAGGGGCGGATCCGACCGTTAGATGTGCTTCTCCAACTGTCATGGGGGCTGCTCCGCCTATTAGAAGTGTTCCTCTGCCGGTCAGGAGTGCTGCTCCGCTTGTCAGAGGTGCTCAGTACACCATCTGAGACAGCACTCCAACTTTGCGAGGACACTTGTTCACTTTCTGAGATGCTCATAATTTCGTTGCACGTATCACTTACCATCTGACTTGCGTCTCTTCCCTTCTTTTTCCCCCTTTTTCTTCTCTTATCTTTTCCCAAATCAGCCCAATAAAAGCTGTTTTCGCTTTGGCACGTAGGAGCTCTCCCATGAGACGACTTCCCATAACTGGGATGCCCCTTTTCACTGTTACAAAGATAGCTACGGGAATTATCTTCCTCGTGTTGTTTTCTATTAATTCGGCTAAGTGTCTGAAATATGGCACTTAACGTTTCTTCCACTATGCTTTTACTTTTGCTTTTGGCGGTGGCTTGGCTTTCTCCTTCTTCTATCCGCTGCGACTGCTTCTCATTTTGGTCATCAAACAGGATGTTGTACGTGTCCTCCGCTAGGGGGTCGGAATGTTCCCTATTCGGGAGCTGTCCATTCGGTGGTTTTCCATTCGGTGGTTTTCCATTCAGTGGTTGTCCATTCGGTGGTTGTCCATTCGGTGGCTGTCCATTCGGTGGTCGTCCATTCATAAGTTGTCCATTCTGAAAATGGCCACTTCCCGGCTGCCCCCTCCTCAACTTCCGCTCAGCGATGAAGGCATTAAAATTAATGTCGACTCGTTTATTTTTTACGTAAAAAAAAAAAAGCTTATTTTTAATGGGATAACGAAGCAATTTTTCGCGAGGCAAGGTGAGAATATTCTTCACATAAACAAGAAAATTTATGTATCTATTTTGGAAAAAGTCTTTAAATTTTACATGACTTAGTTGATTATATACTTTAATAAAACTGCATGTATCATATATAATCATTGACTGAAATATTTCTAAATTATTTTTATTAATTTTTTCATTTTTTATTTTATATAAATAACTTTTAATTAAATTTTTTAAAGTAATTGAAAAAAATAAAATAAAACACATTTTTTTTAATCTACTTTTTAAACAATAATATGTATTATATTCATAAATTTTTTCTATATATGAATATAATTTTAATTCATTTATACTTTTACAGTTATATATTTTTTTTAGTATTTTTTTAAAAATGTTTCTATAAATAATTTCTATAAAACTAATTAGGATATTTATTATTTGTCTATTCATATGTCCCAATTTGTTTTTTCTATTTTTTCTATTTTTTCTATTTTTTCTGTTTTTTCTATTTTTTCTTTTATTTTTTGTCCTTTCCATTAAAAAGAAGCTTCTCTTTTGAATTTTCTGCCGATGTATCATATGAAATTCATGAAAGTTCTCCTGGTCTTTTTCCTTACAAAAATCTGATTGTTCACTCGTTTCCGCTTTGAAAAATTCGTTTCCTCTTTCTTCCCTTTTTACAGACTCTTCCCTTTCATTTGTGTGCGTTTTTTTCTCCTCCCCCTGGTCACGAATGCACCCGCCGTTGTCTTCACCCGTGCCACCGCTATCATCACGCGCGTTAGCACCGCAAGCGTTAGCACCGTCTACGTTAACATCGTCTACGTTAACACCGTCTACGTTAACACCGTCTACGTTAACACCATCTACGTTAACACCGCCGACTCGGTCGTATTCATAAACAGGAACCTCGTCGGTTACCTGCGGGCAAACTTCCAAGCACTTCTCCCCACTTGGCTGCTTCGCCCCAGTGTATTCAGCGCTTAACCCTAGTGGCACTTTATTAGTTTCCACTTTGCTCTTTCCATTTGCACAATTTTCTTGCACACTGTTTTTTCCGTTTTTTGCGATTTTTCCGCTTTCACCGCTTTTGCGATCATACACCTCGCTAGAGTATATGATCTTGGAATATATGTACAGGCTATTCACAAGAGCGCATAGGTAATCATTAAAATAGCTTTTTATAAGCAAAATATATTTATTTTCATTTTTGTACTTATGAATAAAAAAATGGGTGTACTGCATATTTAAAATGTCAATTTTATTTTTGTACATTTTTATTATTTGCAATGGTTTATTATCCTCCTTTTTTGCATGAACAGGGTCAGGTAAAGACAGTTTGTCGCAGTCGTCTGCGTTCTTTTTATCCACTGTTTCGTTTTCATTCGTTATAACTGACGAATTAATGGTATTAAAGGAAAAGGAGAGGGAAGAAAAGGAATCGTCTGTTTTTCCATTATCAGTAAAGGTATTGTATAGACAAAAATTTTCAAAAAAGGAAAAGAAAACCAATTTCTCATTAATCGAATGGGTATAGTTATAAAAATTATTATACAAATCACTAGAATCTTTTTTATTATAATTATACGAAAGTAATTTATTATATTTTTTTTTTTTATCTGATATTATGTTATTGTTTATTTGTAAATATTTAAAAATGTTCCTAGGTAACATATCATGTTCTGTTATCAAATTGTACAATAATTTATGAAAAAAAAGGAGTAAAAATAATTTTAATTCTTCATACAATTTCACCAAAGGATTTATGTTTGTCTTTTTTATTATTTCGTCATAAACATCTATGATCTTTATGATATCAATAAATATAGGCAAAATTAAGTAGGTTTTCCTCTTTTTCATAATTTTTATTTCGCACTCATCTATTAGCATCCTTTTTATG
This sequence comes from Plasmodium ovale wallikeri, assembly GCA_900088485.1. Taxonomy (NCBI): domain Eukaryota; phylum Apicomplexa; class Aconoidasida; order Haemosporida; family Plasmodiidae; genus Plasmodium; species Plasmodium ovale. The sequence goes on along the minus strand of FLRD01000021.1, from coordinate 4,797 downwards.
ATAAGAAATATGCTGAACCTGAATATATCAGGAAATACAGGAAGGGGGGAGGGGAATGGAAGATTAACATAATAAGCATTACAATGGCGAATTAAATGTGCAAAGGCATAACAGCTCCATTGTTTGTGCGCAAACGAAATGCCATTCTTCGCTAGTTAAGAAGCCTATTTTCCTCTTTGCATTACCACAGCATGGAGTTTATTTTGTTCACATACGACGCGCACAAAACGTATACATTGTCAAATAAGTTCACATTCCTAATTTCTAATTTTTTCAGGATGATATAAATTTTGTAGAAAAAGGATAAAATAACCTGAACGGTTAATAAAAAAAAAAAAAAAATGTACAATTATTTGCCTTTTGGCTAGTCATTTTTATTTTATTTATTTATTTATTTATTTATTTATTTATTTATTTATTTATTTATTTATTTATTTTTTTTTTTTTTTTTACCAAAGTATTGGACAGGGAAATGTGGAAATAGTGGTTATTCCACAACAATATGAACAAATAGAACACCTAAAAAATAAGTCAAAGTAGTGGTAACTTGTGTTATCACAAACGTTCGGGTATAAGAACCTTTGTGGAAGAGCAAAACGGAAGAACGACTTGGGGAATGCAGCAAAACAACGTGCCTGCACATGCACACGTATATACACATATATAAATACACAATAGGCATGTATAGAAAGCGTTTTTTTTTTTTTTTTTTTTTTGTGAGGAAAGCACGGGAATGTACAAAAATTACCGGTTCAAAGTAGATTTTATGAATTTTTTTTTTTTTACTGTATAGCGAGAAGTTCAAATTTGTTAGAAGGTATACGCCATGGGCTATATAACCGTCGCAAATGTCTATAAACTGTAAAGGAAGTAAAATGAGGAGAAATGTATGTTGGTATAATATACCGTTTTTATTACAGCGTTGCGTTATTTTGCCTAATTTTACCTTTTGAATTGGTATAATAGAGTAGGGCAAATTGGACAGTATATTACACAAAATAAGCAGGAAAAAATAGGGATCAATTAATTTTTTCTTTCTATAGAGCTTTTTTATAGTAACGGAATTTTTCCCAAATAGTTGTATTATCAGCTTCTCGTTTTCATTTTGAATTTGTATTTCTTCAAAGTACAAGTCGCATTCTACGGCAACCTTAAAATGTACAAAAAGGGTGGAAACGTAATTGTCAGTATGCTTCCAACTGTGGGGTTGTGCTGGGCAAGTGTACACATATGAGCACATGCATTAATGCACATAACGTTCGTCACGTACTCGCAACGGTGAACGTCGTGGTAAAGTTGCATATAGTAACAAAATGGTTATATATATACTTCTCATTGCGTTTGTACTCTCTTTCGACTTTTTTGGCTTTTTCGTTTTTTTTCTTTTCCTTTTCCTTTCTAACATTTTTAAATTTCCGGATGAGATATATATAGGCCTTTCTAGAAGACAAATGCTTTTTCTTTTTGTTCTGAGCATTTTCTACTTTACTTTCAAACGAATTTTTGATATAATTGGAATTTAAAAAGGAGTAAATTTGGGAAAGGTATTTGTTTTCGTTGTTTTCATTTTTCGCTTGTTCACTCTTATTTTTTTCTTCTGTCATTATATTATTATTTTATTTTATTTTTTTTTTTTTTTTATTTCTCTTCTTCCTATTGTGAAGAAGAACAAATGTGAGTTTTAACCCTTACAACTTTATATCTGGAGTTATTTCGTCTCGTCCATGTATTTTAAGATACTGAGAAAAATGTAGACTAAGCTACTTTGCGTAAAATATATTAATGAACAAACTATCATCTTAAAATTTACACTTATGACATTACAATTCTGAAAATTTACAGAAAAGATATATTTATTATATTTTTCTTTTTACTTCACATCGTGTACCGATCAAATGGAGCTCGCTCGGTAAAAGAAAAAAAAAAAAAAAAAAAAAAAAAAACTAAAAAACGCTTACAGTTGGATAAAAAATAAGGTTTAATTATCGTAAACATGTAGAGAAATTGAACAAAAAGAAAAATGGAAAAAAAAAAGAAAAATTCACATACATTTAATTGTGTTTATACGAGACTAAAGCAAATTTCATAACAGATTTTTCTTCTTCATTTTTTCAGGAACAGAAAAAAATATCTATCGAAAAAGTTGCTCCATTCACCCCCTTAGCCATCTTTCGCGTTTTTCCCCTTTCCCCTAATTCGGTCACCCATCATTCGGCCGTACCATAATTCCAGTTATTCGTTTTTTTTACGTCTCTTTCAGCATAACATACTGCCATACTATCCTTTACGTATGTGCTGTATAACGAGAAGAACAATCGCCTTTCTGGTTACGAGGCCTAATCGAAAACGAAAGGAAGTTGGGAAAACTGCTGAAGTTGAAGGTATGCACACCTTTACAGTCTTGCTGAAAAGGCAAAATTATACATTATATATTTTTTAAATACTTTTCAAACATAATTTCAAGTGTTTTTAAAAAAGAAAAGTTGAAAAAGGTTTTCTTCCTTTTTTATACTATTTATAAACCAAAAAAAAAAAAAAAAAAAAAAAGAAAAGAAAAGAAATATACCCCTTTGTTGTATTCGATTTGCTGGAAAAAGTGAACACACAAATGGGATGGAGAAACATTATGTTACACCTATTTAGTCAGGTAACACATCAAAAAAATGGAAAATTTTTTTTTCTATTTCAAAGTAGGCAATATGATTATTGCAGTTCACACAAAAAACAGCGTAATATTTTAAGGATTTTCCACTTTGGCCATTTTTTGTCCCCTCCGTTGTAATTACGCTATTACTTGCATTTTCCCCGATTTCATCAACATTTTCTTTCATTTCATTTGATCCATTTTCTTCATCACCCTTTTTGGGATTAATTTCTTTTTCGTCAAATTCGGTTTTGTCGTTTATTCTCACATTAACGGCGTACAAACTTCTATATTGATTTATGTAGCATTCGTGCCTACCAAAGGTTACAAGATGGGACGTATTACGGGGTGTACAAGATGAAGGGGGGTGCATTCAAAAGGAATTAAATCGCACGGAAAATGGGGATATGAGGAAGATACAGAAGAGGCACTAAAAGGGGGGGTGTAATAAAGGTGTACAAGTAAAAACACACGCAGGTCGAAAAAACGTATATATGCAATGTACGCAGTATACGCACCTCTGGCTCTGGTAGCAAACTGGTATAAAGCAGCCACAACAGCACAAACTTGAATCACAGCTATCTGTGCCAAATCCTGGTAATGTTAAAAGGGAAAAAAGGATGCATATGCATATGCATATGCATATATATATATATATATGTTTATGCGCGCATGCATGCACCTACGAAAGGCTTAACATTGTAGCGAACACGTTTGCAGAAATGCGCAACCGTTGGAGTGATAAATTTAAAACGTTGCATTCGACTGCATTGTGTATTGTTTGTCTTACTATATTTTTTGTTTACATATTCTTCATCATAATTGTCAATTTTGTCATCATAAAATTCCAAGGCTGCTTTTTCGTTATCTCGAATAAAATCATCGTCGATGTTATCATCACTTAATTCCTTTTCATTCTTCTGTGTATTCACGTTTTCATCATTTCTGTCATCACTTTTTTTTCCTCCTTTCGTGGTTTCTCTATCCTTTTCTTCGTCTGTGTGTGATGATGCACAAAATAAGTATACATAGATGGGATTTTCACATGTAAATATAAGTTTTCGGTACAAACGGGATACTTTTGTTCCGAAGGGGAATGAAATGGCTTATTTAAAAAGTAGTGCAATGGTTGTATCCTTATATATATATGTACATATATGTATGTAGCCAAAATTTAAAAATGCAAATAGGTTGTGGCAATAAATGCACGTTTTTCTTTTATTACCTGAATGGTTAATATTTAAAAACGATTTTGCAACATTTATTCCCTTCTCCCTCGATAATTCTTTTGCATTTGCACTTTCCCTAGCATTTCCCGACTGCTCATTTAATTTTATTTCATTAATTAAAAGGTTAATGACATGATTTACCCTTTTGGCATTCATGTGAAGGGTATAATAAGAACTTGGGGAAAATGAAAGTCGGTATTGTGTGCTGATGTGCCGGTGTACTGGTGTGCCAGTGTACTAGGAAGAGCTAGTTAACAACTGCAAAGCCGTTCGAGACTCAGTTTTTTTCCTTTACCAAAAAGAATATTATATTCATGCACATGTATATATGTGCATGCGACGTATGCGCGACCTCCTGAAAAAGTAGACCTTTGTCAAACCGTTATTACTTTTGCCCTTGCTAAATTAACAACGAGAAACAGGACAAGTTAAATGAAGTTAATTTTATCATAAAAAAGGGTAAATGTACTATGGAATTCATTTTCTTTTTTTAAGCTTTCCCAAAAATCGTATCTTTCTGTGAAAGAATTAAACTGCCAATTGAACTATTTTTGCAACACTGCTATGTATTACGCTTTTGGTAACTTGGTATATGTAAATGTAATCGTTCCTTCCATACACAGGCATGTATACATATGCATACATCTCCTGCACTGTGGGGGTTATGAAATTGTACAAAAAAAATATATCTATATATACATACATACATATACATACATACATATACATACATACATATACTTACATACATATACATACATACATATACTTACATACATACATACATACATACATACATACATACATACATACATACATACATACATACATACATACATACATACATACATACATACATACATACATACATACATACATACATACATACATACATACATACATACATACATACATACATACATA
>FLRD01000020.1:0-77172 GCA_900088485.1 Plasmodium ovale wallikeri | reverse complement strand
ACATACATACATACATACATACATACATACATACATACATACATACATACATACATACATACATACATACATACATACATACATACATACATACATACATACATACATACATACATACATACATACATACATACATACATACATACATATATATGTATATATAAGTGATACTTAAAAATAATCTTAGAAACGCACATTTATATCTTACATTGGCTTTCTTAAAATAACTTTTCAAAATTTGAAGTATACCAATATCATTGCCTATGTTAATGGGAGAAGGGGACTTTTTTTAAAAGTTTAACTATATATTTCACTTTTTCCGAATAAAGAGAACATCCTTTCTCTTAATTCCTTTTTTGTATTTCTTCCAAGGACCCCAACTTCCTTAAATTTGTATATTTACTTATTGTTACACTTTCACGTTGAACGAAAATTATAAATCACAATAAGTCAACGTTTATTTTTCCTTGTACTTGTATGCACAAAAATGGAATGATCAAAAAAGCGTATTTGTTCATTATTTTAAAAAATTGCACTTTGGTAAAAACAAAATGATATTAAAAAGAAGTTGACCATAAGCTGGAAATACGTTTTATAAAAACTTTGAAATGTTCCTTAAAAAAAAAAAGGTTTTATAAGGGGTTTAACAAATGCCAAAAGGTATATAGAATTTTCGTATTGCCATACGTCATATTATAATGTAATCTTGCATCCGTTCACATATTTTATTTTTTTTTATTTTTTTTTTTTATTTTTTTTTTTTTTTGCTGCTTACTTTTACATATGGAATAAATATCGTGCTATACGTAACTAAAAGCACATGAACATTTTTATGAACAAAAATAAATAGTGCATCATTAACTTCTTTATATGATTGTAATATTTTTTTTTCGCAAATTTTCATTTAGCTAAAATTTATTTTGGGGCAATATTTACAATTTCGTTTATTTTTGGAACTTATCTTTTTTTTTTTTTCCAATTTTGTACATTTCTCTTAATTTAATTTTGTAAGAGCACAAACGTAAATACGAATAAGCAATATAAAGCCAATTCAACAGTATAAAAACAGAAAAGGTGAAGAGAAACTGTTAATCTCGGAAAAATTAGCGTACTAAATTATTAGAAGTAAGGAATAAAAAGAAAAAAACACAAAAGGAATATATGAAAACACAATAAAACATATGTAATTCAAGTATTACCTGGAATGTTTGTACTTGCTTGCAATACATCTAATACGTTAATGTATACATGACTGTTTTCTTTTCTTTTATGGTGACCGATTTATTCTCGTTAAGAGCATATGTAAAATATGTACGTACGTACACATGGTAGATTAAGTGTACGTTTTGAAATTTAAGAAGACTTTTCCCTCTTTCTTTCATGCGAAAATGACCAATTTTTCTTTTCACGCTTGTTGCAGTTTTCCCATTTTAAAGCAAAATGCCAAAGAAACGTAGAAACGGAGGAAGGTCAAAACATAACCGAGGACATGTGAACCCTCTGAGATGTTCGAACTGTGGAAGGTGTGTTCCAAAAGATAAAGCAATTAAAAGATTTAACATAAGGAACATTGTAGATACATCAGCACAAAGAGATATAAAGGAGGCCTCAGTTTATTCGACCTTTCAGTTGCCGAAGTTGTATATAAAGCAGTGTTACTGTGTTTCATGCGCAATTCACTCCCGTTTTGTAAGAGTTAGATCAAGAGAACAGAGAAGAGTAAGAAAAGAAACAGCCAAGCATGTAAACCCGTCTCAGTTATAAACGTTTTTTTTTTTTTTTTTTTTCTTCCCCAGTATACATATACACATGTATATATGCATACATGTGCGCGCATACCTGTATACATGTATATGTATGTATATATGTATATATATACTTATGTATACTTACAACGAGGCATACGCGCACGCAGGTGCCGCATGTATTTGCATGTGTGTAAAAGAACAGTTTTGTTTTCAATTTATACTGTAAAAAAGCGTATAACATCAACTAGCAGTTTTTGCGCCAACAAACAGTTATCAAAAGGATCATTTATAAAAAGGCTTTACTGATTGAAGCATCTGCAGTAACCGTTTCACGATGGATTGTAACATATCCATGACAGTTTACTACTGCAACGTCTGCCAGTAATGATGAAAAAAAGGAAATAATGTTCTGATTTGTTCATACCTTTTTTTTCGTTATACATAATGAATAGGAGAACAGCATGATATTTTTTTCTTGGCCTTTTTTTTTTTTTTTTTTTTCCAAACTTGGAAGAAAATATTATTGAGCTGTTGTGCAATGTTTTTTCCCATGCTGCTTGCTTAGCATACACGTTATTCTTAAAAAGGAAAGAAAGTGAGGTAAAATAAACAGGGATACGCAAACGGGTGAACAAAGCAGAGTTATGCAAAGTGGTAACGAATGAAAGACACTTTGCACAAAGTGTATGAACAGCTTTTTTTTTTTTTTTTTTTTTTTTTTAACAAAATGGCTAGCTATATGCGCATTTGCACACACATAAAAAGCTTGCATATATATATATATATATATATACATAACACATGAATCTTCATAAAAATGGGAAGGGAAAAAAAAAAAAAAAAAAAAAGGTTAGGGAACGAGATGTGAACGAATATAACTAAACAAGTACAGTTTAACTTCTTCACCCGATTGGGGTATGAAGGATATTTCCGAATTATTTTCAAAGGACAAATCAAATATGGTAGTTAGATAATGCTCTTTTTTTTTAAAATCAAAAGTGTAAGCGGCAACTTTGATTTGAATTTTCTGCTCATCAGAATAAACTACTTTTCCTCTAAAGGATACAACCGAATTGTAGGGGACTGGTAAAATATACTGTATTTCGTTTATTTCTATAAGAACAGGACGAGGTATAAAATGCTTGATTACTGTCATTGCGTGACAGAATGATAAATATGCTAAGTATCCTCCAAATGTAAAATTATGTATATTTTTAAATTCGGAAGAAATAAAATGATTAGATTCAATATACGAATCGTTACAATAATAGCTGTTTTTTCCAACATAAAAGGATAGATTGCTTTTGTCAAGTACATTCTCAATGAGTGATAGAGTGTTTTTTTCGTTTTTTTCTTCATCATAAATGTTTGTGTTTACATATGCGTTTTTGTTGTGGTAAGGTTTATTTTGTACCTGTACACGTGCATTTTTAAAAAATTTTAATACAAAATAAATATCGTCTTGGTGTAAACACTTATGTTTAACATCTTTATGATTAAACAAATTTTGTACATCCTTCAGGTGACAAGCAAATTTATTAACTTCGTCATATTTTTTAACATTCATTGAGTTATTAACATGTACAACTTCTTGCGGTTTAAATGTTAAACTGTTTATATTAACAAATGTTGTATATATATCAAAAACAAGTTTATCTTCTTGGAAAAAGTCTAATTTTAATATGTAAGAAGTATTTCCCGAATGGACAATGTAGCAATTGATTGTTAGTGGTATCTGTTCGCTGAGAGAAAAACAAAATTCATGATGTATGTTACTCTTTTTACATACCTTTAAGTTATTAAATAGAACTGTTACAAAGTTGTACTTATCATTTTTCTTATATCCTCCTATGCTATGTCTATACACAACATCCGCAGCCAGCGTATCAATTATCTCAATTATGTGCTTAAAAAAGTAAACTCTCTCGTATTCACTTAACACTGGTATGTTAAACTGCACAAAGGAGTCCAAGAAGTTCACGCTGTCGCAGTTGTCATTGGTAGTCCCGTTGCCATCGCTTTTGTCTACCTCCTCATTATGCGCATCGCTTTCGATACCACTTCCAGCGCAGACACCTTGTGAAGTTTCGTGTGCATACTTTTTCACAACTCCTATTTGCACACTTGCTGTATCCATTTTATACTTGTGTTTTAACATCAGAAAAGTTAAGGGACATGATTTTTCGATGCTCATTATATTTAAATTTTCCTTGGGAAAGTGAACATATACCTTTTCTTTTTTCAAATTCACTGTCTTTTCCCTTAACGCTTTGAACATTTCGTTATTAAGGGTCTCCAGCTTGAGTGGGGTTCTATTTGCTGTGTTCATTTTTCTCAATGGCAGGGTTAGTGGTGGGTTGGGGTGTGTCAGCACTTTGAGCTTGTGCATGTATTCGCACGTGGGTATTAATATGGATAGAAGCACCGTTGTGTGCGTGAAATGCGTGTGATACGTTCTGGGATTAATGTGTACCAAATATGCGGAGGACGTTCTCGTACGTTGTAGAGTGCGGTTGCAGGCCTTTCTAGCACACAGTACTACGTATGTCACGATTTTCCTTTTGTACAGAAATTTTTTATTGGCAAAACAAATTTACAATCTCACGAATGATTAGGATTATTTCCAAATATGCAAATGCTATGGAAAAACGTTTACAACTAACAAAATGGGGATGCGTAAAATAAGTGTAACGAATGAGCATGGGTTTTTACCACATGCATGATGCGAAAAAAAAAAATATATATATATATATATATATAATAATAATAATAATAATAATAATAATAATAATAATAATTATAATAATAATAATAATAATAATGATATCTATGTGTATATTCCCTTTTTAATGAGAACGCATAGAATCGATAACTGTAATTAGATAAATGGCTAAATTAGCTAAATTTGCTAAATTAGCTAAATGGCTAAATTAGCTAAATGGCTAAATTAGTGAAATCCATATGATGGAGAAAAAAGGTCACCCTACGTTAAAAATTTAGTGTGTCTCAAGTAAAGGAAGTTACAAAAATGGAAAACAAAACAACGTTTAGCAAAGAGCATAACGGGAAAGGGAAAATCATGTTACATCCGCCTTAGAAACTAAAGGCTACTACATTTATATACGTTCTGTTTGTACAAATATAGATGTGAAATTTCAGCTTCCGCGTATAAGAGCCTCCAGTGAGCAAATTCCTTAAATGGTTAAGTTATAAGCCTGTTTCATTGTTTTAGCAAATGTGATCATTCCGCATTTTAACAGACTGTTAAAAAGTCCCATTTGTCATACATCCGTATGTACTCATGCAAATGTATAATAGGGTAAGGACATAAGCGTGGAGGTACATAAACGTGTAAATGCGTAAATAAACATGTGGTAGAGAAAGCTTGGAGAGATGTAAGCGTGTACGCATGCAACGATGTAAGCTTGTACGCATGCAGTGATGTAATTTTTTTTTTTTTTTTTTTTTTTTTTTTTTTTTTTGGGCGTGAAAATTTTGTTATTTTTATATTAATTTATTATTTGTTTTTTAAAAAAAAAAAAAAAAAAAAAAAAAAAATTCGCAATATTAATTTAATATGAGTCTGATCCTTTTTTCACGCTTAAATTAAAAAATGCTAAGAAAAAGGAGAAGAAAAATAGAGGGAAAAGTAGCAGAGTATCATTATTTTAAAAGGAGAATAAGCATATATAACATTTTGTAGGAGTATTATATATGAACATTCTCTTTTAAAAAATTAGCACTTGAGGATACCCCGTAACATTTTCAGGACACATAATAACCAACGCCAGCGCCTCCCATAAAAGGGAAAGTAAGTTTGCCCACTCTGTAAACAGTAGAAGTGTTGATAAAGAGAAGCTTCCTTTTGCAAGTCATGTAAGTACATGCACTCTAGTACGTGCTTATAATCGAGTACGGTGAAGTCGAGTAGAGCATATATGAACGTACCTCCCTGCACGCGGTGCATAAGCGCGAAATGAACGCCGCCCAAAGGGGGGGAGGGTATTTCTTAAACGGCACACCAAAACGAAATAATTATTCTTCGTGTGTAAGTCAGCCAATGTGCCAATGACATAGAAGTCGATTATGCGCACAGACCATTTTTATTTCATAGAGGATATCTCAGCGTAGTATCATCTACGCGTTACCGCCTTTTGCACGTGTGTGTGAATTGCAATTTAGTCGTTCGGGTTACAGTTATGCATTTGTTTGCTTACGATTTTGCGTATCTTTGTGCATTTTGGTAAGCACGTGAAAAGGTACTTATACGAACCACGTTCATGTGCAACAAGTCATGCCAAAATAAGTTTGTAAAAAAAAAAAAAAAAAAAAAAAAAAAAATTGGCTAGTTATTTTTTTTCCTTTATTGACATTCTTATTCTTCCTCAGAATAACTTTTCATTTGAAATTTCTGTATAAATTCTGCTTTCCCGAAAACAGGAAACCTACTCCGCCTCTCCCTCTACCTCACCTTATTGCTCGCTTATTGTTTTCTTCCTTCCCACATCAGAGGTGTTAATTTTTTTTTTTTTTGGGGGGGTATAAAAACATCTTCTCATCCTTTTATTTGTAGCTGAGCAAACCAAAATGGAGAACTTGCCATGGGTGGAAAAATATAGGCCGAAAAGACTGGACGATATAGTTCATCAAACAAATGCAGTATCTATGTTGAAAGAAGCAGTGAAGACAAAGAATATGCCGCATTTAATTTTTCATGGTCCACCTGGTACAGGTAAAACATCAGCTATAAACGCGTTAGCGCATGAACTGTTTGGGAAAGATAACATAAGCGAGCGTGTATTGGAACTAAATGCATCAGATGATAGAGGAATAAATGTAGTTAGGGAAAAAATAAAAGCATATACAAGAATAAGTATTAGCAAAAATAAGATAAATAATGAAACCAATGAAGCTTTACCCCCTTGGAAATTAGTAGTTTTAGATGAAGCAGACATGATGACAGAAGATGCACAATCTGCTTTGAGAAGAATAATAGAAATATATTCCAATGTCACTAGGTTTATATTAATATGTAATTATATTCATAAAATATCAGACCCCATTTTTAGTAGATGTTCCTGTTATAGATTTCAAGGGATACCTATAAATATAAAAAAAGAAAAACTACTTTATATTTGTAAAAGTGAGAATATTGATATTACAGATGATGCCTTAGGAAAGATAATAGAAACAACACAGGGAGATTTAAGAAGAGCAGTATCTGTGTTACAACTATGTTCTTGTATAAACCCAAAGATAACTATAGAATCAGTTTTAGATGTATCTGGATTACCAGCGGATAATATTATTTTAAAAATTATAGATGCATGTAAAATGAAAGATTTAAAATATGTGGAAAAAACGGTACAAGACATAATCGAAGATGGTTATGACGTTGCTTACATTTTCAAGTCATTTAATGATTACTTTGTTATGAACACCGACTTTAAAGATTCGATTAAATACCAGATTTTGCTAGAACTTTCTAGGCATGATTATAGATTGCATAGTGGCGCAACCAAGTACATACAACTTATGAGCTTCGCGTCTTCTGTCCATTCCCTTCTAAACGCTACCTGATCAGCAGAAGTGTCGAGGTCTGTACAATTGGCTATGCTCGTACAGTCGTGTAGTGGTTTACCCAGTATATGACATTTCTCCGCGTTTGTTCATTGCTCATTTTTCTGACGGCATGCATTATTCCCCGTTTATTTTGCTATATATATATATATACATATATACATATATGAGGCTGTCCCTTTTTATTTGTTGCCCCGTCCCTCCACGTGCTTTCTTGTTTATGTTCATTTTTTACGTTTTTTCCATTTTGACCAGTTTTATTTCGCCATTTTCTAAACAATTCGCGCTGTCACGCTGTCACGCTGCCAAGCAGTTACAATATGTGCACAGAGACACTCCCAAGCGTAGATACGCCCGACGGTGTGTTTATGTGTGCATTCACCAACTGGAATACATTCCTTTTACCTTTGCAATGAACCAACATGAACGATTTCTGTGACCCTTCTCCCCCCCTGCAAGGGCATGATTGCAAATAGCTCATACTTCGCGCGTGTTAGGGTAATTGTTATATCCTAAGGTGAATAAAATTCCTTTTGTGGAAGATACCGATGAGTAGTCCCTTTATGCGAATGATGACCCGCTTTCACAATAAGTCCTAGCCTCTTCGCTGCACAACGAATAATCAAATATCACGTTAGTGAGCATTTTTATGGAAAGGCGAAAAATTTACGTACATAGTAGGAAAAAAAGAGGGCGTTTTTATATGCTTTACACATTTAAGTCATAATAAAATGAATTTCCCTTTGTGTGAGGGTAAATCGAGAGATGGTTAGATTTTTCCTGTGTACCATTTTTAGGGGAAAAGGCATAATAAGGTGAGAGAGTGACGAAAGGGCATAAATTACGTACGCGTTAGTGAACATTAAGAGAAGATGGAATTTCATATGATGACTTTTTTTTTCGCCGCATGTTTACCGGATTAATCCTTGTATTTCCACGACCCTGGATAAAAGAAAAAATCGTTTTGCTTTTAAAATTGGGAAGTGAAAAATGAATTGTGGGGAGCGAGGGAACTTTGGACACAATGTGAAACCGTTTTGATGAAATGCGGCTAAGCAAGGATAACAAAATGATAAATTTTGCCGCATGGGGATACGTGCACATTGCATGCTAAAAAGTGAGTTCCTTAGGAAAAGGTTTCCATTTCGTGAGACAGCATAAGCCACCTTTAATTTGCGAGACGGAGGCCAACTTTGACTTTTTCCTCCTGTCTGTTTTTCCCCCTTCTCCATTTCACCCCTTCGATTTTCCTTCCTCTCCTTTTCTTCATTCTCGTTGAGAAAAGACACCCCGAGGAAAAATACATCCTTCGGATGTTGCGCCCATCGGAAAAAGTAGCGTAAAATAAATAAAAACACATAACACAAGGTAATATTGAAAAAACGCGGAATTATAGGACAAACCATAGTACATTGTGGCACACTACAACGCGTTGCAACGTAGCCTAGCCGACAAAGTACGGAGTTGCAAAGTCGAGCTACATTACACAAAGGATGGGATACTTTAGCTCGAAAAAGGAAAGTACCACTTATACGAACGATACAAGGTACACGAAAAATGAATACAACGGACGATGATCGGCTTGGTCTATGCGGGGGTTTTATTGCAAAAGGGGTAGACTTGCTTGAAACGGGAATTGATTGGAGGAGAAACAATCCCGATGATAGACATGACGATGATGATAATGTTCCCGGCGGTGATGCTCCACCCAGAGCATGCGAAAAGAAACGGAAAGACCTGTATAACGGAGTAGGCGTGACTCTCTTTGATTATATTTACGAAATGGTAAACGGAAGGAGTGAACTTAGGAAGTTGCAAATGAAACTAACCCTATATAGCGCAAACAGATGTATAGATTTCTTTAACGATATGATGTTTCTTCTTAACATTTTTTACAAAATTTATTTTGGTTTAGATTCTAGAGAGAAAACTGTACATGTCTATAATATAATTTTTTTATGGCTTCTTATGATATTTATTACCTCTATGTCAACATTTTATTTTCGAAAATTGTTAATACTGAACTTTGTACCGCATAGACATTCTAATTTGTTTACCCTATGGAAGGTTTTCAAGGAAGTAAAAATTACTGACCAAAGGGATATCTCAGCTCTCTACTTTTATGAAAGGTTTCAAAAAACATATTTTATAATTAATAATTTTTTGGAAGACATCCCTCAATTCTTTCTATACTCACTGTACACCATACTGGATGGGCAAGACGTATATCTAGTGTTTGCTATGGTCTCATCCGTTGGGTTCATTGTCGTCAGAACTTTCTACCAGGGGATTCACTGCCCTGCGATTGGAACTAGGCACCTCTTCTTTTCTACTCACCTCGTCGAGTAAGGCTCATGTGGGGAAAAAACTCCGCTGAGGAAGTTTCCCCTTGGAATTTTTCCATTGTAAATAGCCCTCTTTTATATTTTTTTTTCCCCATATACTTACTTTGTTGCTTTTTTTTATTTTCCCCCTTTTCCCTTTTAGAGATTCATTCGTTCAGTGCGATGTTGCACCCACGACGAACGCTTTTTTTTTGTACTCGGCTGTAGGTAAAGAGATGGAAAGCCGGCAATGTGACAGTATGGCAGTGTGGCAGTGTGACAGTGTGGCAGTGTGGCAATGTTCCAATTCGTTTGTGTTTGTAAGACCATAAGTCTGTGTCACCCTGCCTAGATGTTCTCCCTCCTTTTTTCCTTTCTCTAAGATTCTGATATTGTATGTTATCTCGATATTATCTTTTCAGTTCTATTCATATGGTCACTCTTGTCCTTGTCTACCCGAAAACTCGTCATCCCATTATTGGCACCAGGTGATATAAAGAAATAATAGGGGGGAGGGGGAAAAAACCAACGAAGAATTCATTTCTATCCTAAACTAAACTTTGCCATGTTCCCACTTCTCCATTTGGCACTTGTCAATTTTCCTTTTTTTTTTTTTTTTCCTCACCTTTGCAGTTGTTTATATACACTTTTCAGCGCTACTCCTCGCCTCACTTGTTTCTTTGTTTCTCTTTTTGCGCTTTTACTCTCGCACAAGGAAACGTTTTTACTTGAACCCGTATTACAGCTTGCGAGATGCGAAAGAAGAAGACGTGGATTGCAACTTATTTGGGGAGGCATAAAATGGAAATGATGATTTCTCCGTATATATCGCGAAACGATGGTACTCGTGAAATAGATCATTCAACGAGAGGAGCTGTGCACATGTAAGAAATTATTTATCACATTCGTCCTCCCCTTGTGAATTCGCATAAATTGTCATAACGACTAGCGCAGTTCATGGTTAAACCTAATATGGCAACCTTTTGAAATTTTTTTTTTTTTTTTTTTTTTCCCAAATAATTCGCTGTTTGCAATATGCACAAAAAAAAAAAAAATAAAATAAAATAAAAAAAAATAAATAGAATGTAATATAAAACGAAGTGAAATAACCGGACTGGGAATACAATAATGTAAAATGATTGGATGGGAATACAAGGAACGGTGGAGGCGAAAAAGGAGAGATATGACTTCCTTTTTCCCTCCTCAAACGCGGCATGCGCGAAGGAGAAATAGGTGAAGTGGGCGATGCGTTAAAATGGGCAAAGGTGTACAATGCCTTCGTACATATCTTTGTACATGGACACATACACACATACATACACACTCACGAGAATGCTCACTTACACCACAACTCGCTTACTTTTACAATTCCCCCTTCCATGCGAACTAGAGGGGTTGACGCATGCCCACCCCTAGGGGGAATTCATAAATAATTAACAAAAAATTTACAGTATACGTTAAAAAAAAAAAAAAAAAAAAAAAGGGGGTGCTTTTCACAACACATACTTTTCACGCGTTTTATGAGTATGTATCAACTTTCGTTGGTATTCATTTGGCTTTCCTCCACTTGGCTTTCCTCCACTTGGCTTTCCTCCACTCGGCTTTTCTTCAATGGAGCGATGGGAAATCAACGTCATACCTCTTATGATTTTGCAGAACGTTAGTATCGCCCCTATCGTATCTTTTTTCGTATAGAGATATGTCTCTGCAAAAGTCGGGATCATTAATAACTTGGGGATGATAACTCGATTGAAATGTGTGAGCATTCGCAAATTTGTAATTAAAACTATTGTTTTGTTGCATGCGCTTATGTTGGATGTTATTTAAGTTTTGCGAAAAAGGTCGATTATTATCTCCACATTTCATTTCTCTATTTGATGAGTAAATTCCACTGTTCATTACATTTACAGGCGAAGAGCTTATATTCATCTGCAAACTGTTTTGTACGTTTTTTTTTTTTTTTTTATTAATGTACTTTTTTTTCTTTCCTTTTAATTCTACATTATTTGTAGCATTCGTTTTGGATTCACAATTTACGTGTTGTTCTATCCCAATGGGATTATTGCAAGGAGGGTACCTATTCGTTTCCACTTTATTCTCCATCGAAACAGAGTTGCATACATTTTGACCTTTTGTGGTATGGAACTCCCTATCGACTGCATCGTCATTCCTCTGCGGGTTTCCCATCTCGGTTGAGTCCGCAATTTGTAGTTCACCAATAGGTGACTCACCCATTTGTATGTTTGTGTTTGAAATTTCCATCTTTGCTTCACAACTCTTTCCAAAGGCACTGTCTTGTGTTTTTCTTTGATTATTTTTCCCTGTGACACCTTGGTCCTTCCATCCGCTTGAGCGCAATAGAGTGGCGCTTCTCATCGAACTGCTGTTACATCTATCCACACCATTTTTGCTGTAATCCCTTTGCTTTTTTTTCTGTTTGTGATGACCACTACCATCTGTGAGATTTTTGTTTGGACCAGCGATATCTCCAGCGGTAGTACCAGCAAAAGTAGAAGTCGCTATCGCAGTAGCCGCCAACGTAGTAGTCGCCAACGTAGTAGTCGCCAACGTCGTAGTCGCTTTTGATTCACCCGTATTTCCGCTATTAAACACATTGCCTCGATGTAAGCCCATCATATCTTTCCTTCCATTATTCTTTGCTCCATTATTGGCATAAAACAAAAGATGATCTCTCGATTCATTGTTCATATTTTTATTTGGGGAAATGTAACAATTAACGTCGTTCTTCTCTCTATATAGATTTGCATGATGGTGTCCAGTTAGCGATGGTTTTTTAATATTAATTGATACAATGTTCGGGTTGGTGTTGACCTGTGGGTACATTCCACTGTTTACATATGCGTTGTTGTATGCATTTCCGCTACATAGGGTACTTTCATAAGTTCCATTGTTACACACGGCGCCACTATAAGTGGTACTGTCATACAGGGCGCTGTTGTACATGGCACTGCTATATGTAGAGTTTCCATGTGGAACACCGACATAGTTACTATTTCCACTAAGACCATTGTCACATGCTCCGCTATTCATTCCTTGGAAGTTCCTATTTGCACTCCTAAAATGGATCCCTCTTCCTACACCTCTTGCGTTATGGTTTTTCATTGGACTTACATGTATAGGCGAATCGCTGCTACGAATGGAGTTATTAGCTTTAATGTGAGAAACAACATTGTTCTTACTACCTGACATTTTACTTTTATACGTTCCACCAACTGCTTGTTCACTGCTAATTTCATACATACCGTTTTGATAATCTTGATGATATTTACCTTGTGATGCATCTGCCTGCGAAAACGGGATGTCGGTTTTGAGAAGCGGCACCTGATGCGGACTGTTGAATATGTGGTTTCTTGGACCTCCCTGACTGTTGTGAGTGTTACTTACTCCACTGTTGTGCGCATTTATGCCTATACCGCTATAAACGTTGCTTCCGCCGCAGATGCCACTATGCATGTTGCTTCCGCCGCAGATGCCACTATGCATGTTGCTTCCTCCGCCGATACCGCTATGCATGTTGCTTCCGCCGCAGATGCCACTATGCATGTTGCTTCCTCCGCCGATACCGCTATGCATGTTGCTTCCTCCGCCGATACCGCTATGCATGTTGCTTCCTCCGTTAATACCACTAAACATGTTACCACCTATATGGCCTGGCGCATTGCTGCAGTTGTACTGGGGGGGATGGGTCAAATCAGACACGGGATTTTTGTTACACCCGGGAATATTGCTACTCTGAGAGTACATAGGGTGCAAGGCACTGTTCTTAAGAGCGCTATAATAATTATTCATATATTCATACGATTCAGAGGTAGCATTAGAAATATTAAAAGCTGTTCCACCATTTACAGCATTTAAATTGTTATTTGCGATACCTCCTTTCTTTAAGGCATTTTTCTTTTTGTTAAAATTTGAGAAAATTCTAGCCCTTATTTTGTTATACTCTTTTTCCCTTTGCTCTAATGTTTTCCCTCCTCCAGCATTGCAGCAGTTCCTACATCTTCCACATCTGTTTTTATGACCCTGAGTACCATAGTATACACACCCATCTCCGCACACGTTGTTACAATCATTTCTATGCATGAATATACTTCCACGTGCGCACTTTTCATATCCCATATCATTTCTCCTCAAAAGGGTTATCTTCTTCTTTAAACCTGACGAACTTTGGGGTAGGTTGTTCGAACTTTCCCTCATGGGTTCTTCTCCCTTATCTATATCGTCAACATTTCCCTCACTATGTCCTTCATGATAAATCCTATTTTTACCTCTTTCTTCCTCATTAATACCATCCTTCTGTATACCATCATTCGACTTGGGAAATATATTTTTTCCCTTCACCAGTTCTTTTTCTCTTTGATGTATTTTTTCCCCCACATTTTCGGAACAATCCCAATGGTTTTTCCCATCATCGTTACTTCTATTATCTGTGCCTCCATTCGGTAAGCTGTTTTTTTTTTTTTTTTTTTTTTTGGAACTTTTTTTGGAAGAATGAGTTCCATCAACTGTGTGGGGATATTCGCATATAATATTTACATTGTTTAAATTTTTTTTCTTTTTTTTTTTCCCCTTTTCTCTCTTGACAGATGTGTTAAACATACCACCCTCGGTATTCCCCTGACATGCGCTTACATCTGTCCTGTTAGCATTATCAGCTGCATTAGTGATGTATTCAGTGTATTTATCTTCATCCTTTTCCATGTTCTCATGATGATCTTTACCAATATAATGGTCTTTTTCACTCTCTCGAGTCTTCCTTTCTTCCTCTGCGTTTGGGAACTCCCCGCTTCCCCACTGGGCTTTACAAATCTTTCCCTTTTTATTTTCTTTCGTTTTTCTACATGGCTTTTTCTGCCTATTAACACCATCTACATTTGCTCCCTCCTTCGCACCTACATTTGCCCCCTCCTTCGCACCTACATTTGCTTCCTCCTTTGCATCTACATTTGCTCCCTCCTTCGCACCTACATTTGCTCCCTCCTTCGCACCTACATTTGCTCCCTCCTTCGCACCTACATTTGCTTCCTCCTTTGCATCTACATTTGCTCCCTCCTTCGCACCTACATTTACGTCTTTACACGATTTCTCCCCCTCCCATGCGACTTGCATATGTTCACTAATCGCCACCTCCTTTCTGCTACCTGCATTGGGTACACTAGAATTTACAACGTTGTTTAATCTATCTGCATATGTTCCACCTTTATTTCTCAATTCTTTTGATGGCTTCCCCTTTTCCTGTATGCCATCCGTGTAAACCTCCTCCTCAATGGGTATTTCTTTTCCACTGTTTGCTTTCTTCTTCCTTCCTCTTCGTTTTGGTGCTTTCTTAACATCTGGTATTGCGTTATCGAAGTTTACTCGATCTGTGTTGTTATTACTTTTGTGTGATCTAAGACTATGTTGTTCTCCACATCCCATTAGTGTCTTGTGCATATTTTTTTCGGCTACGCGTGTACAGACAACAGATGGTGTCTTGGTTTTCTCATTTTCATTCGAATTCGTAGTTTGCTTCCTACTATCATACATCATGGGCAAATATCTACTTCTTATGTTACGCGGCGTCTGTTCGCCTCTTTGAAGTTATGCTTATCAGTTATTGCTCTTGCGTTTTCCCCTTCCCTCTTCTTTCTTCTTGCGAATGACGAAGTGAGGATCGGGTGGGTTTTCCTGGCATTTGCGCGTGAGGTATCGTTCTCAATCACAGATGTGGAAACTCCTCCCTCCGACACGTAAGATCTTTTCGTTTTTCTCTAGTGCTAAACCTGTTGTGTCGAGGTGTAACAATACCTTTTTTGATTTCGTCCACGAATTTATGTCTGCTTTTCCTCCTTCTAATGTTCACAAACGGGAGGTGGTAAGGGAAAGTAAAGTTCATACTGGAGCAAGCCGTGGAAACATTCCCGCATGCTTCTCATTTCTTACATCCACCTCAGTGCCCCTTGTTATGCAGTCGCACTTACTCTGCTGTGCTATTCTTATATAATATTTCCTCAAATCTATTTTTTTTTTTTTTTTTTTTTTTTTTTTTCCTTTTCGCAGTTAATCTGAGCTCTTCAATACGCATGACACTACACTACACATAATAACTTACGAGAGAGTTTTATTTTTTTATTTTTTTTTTTTTTATTTTTAAGAAAAAGGCTGCTCTCAAATTGTAAGAAGCGAATGATTCAATTAGAGGAGAACAGCTTTTTTTACTGATTATTTTTAAAGCATATTACTTGGGGATATATACACGGTGTTGTCCATCTAAGCACACTACTTCTACGTATGTATGTGTGTTTGTTGTGAGCATATGTAAGTGCTAATCCTTAATTATGAAAACGTTTTTATGGTTTATACGTTTTTCCATGTAGCTTCAGTTCGGAAAATGGCCAAAGGGACGGAGAAATCTCTCAAAAGGAGGCAGTAACAGGAGCATCTTCCCACGTTCTTTCGCGTTCGCGCTTGCGCTTACGTGTTTACGTTTTTCCTTTTCACTTTTCACTATTCACTTTTCACTATTCACTATTCACTTTTCACTATTCACTTTTCACTTTTCACTTTTCACTTTTCACTCTTCACTTTTCACTATTCACTTCTCACTATTCACTTTTCACTATTCACTTTTCACTTTTCACTCTTCACTTTTCACTATTCACTATTCACATTTCACTTTTTCCGTTTTGGGAAAAATGGAAAGGGCAGAGAAATGGGATTGCAGTTAAACGAGTGAACTATTTTAAAATTATTTTTCGCAAAAAAAAAAAAAAAAAAAAAAAGGCGGAAGTCGGTTAAAAAGGAGGACGCTCAATTGGGTATACATATAATGTAAGCAAGTATTTATTTATTTTATACATAAGCATCCGCACTGGTTAACAGAATGGGCGGCGTGCATATGATGCGCTTAAAATCATTTATATACCAGTGCACAATTCATGTATATGATTTGCGATACTCGTGCATATCGCCGTCCTCCCTTTGCAATCAGCGAATTAGGGCAACGGGAGTGAGTACCGTAAAAAGAGTGTTATTTTAGAGGGAAAAAAAAAAAAAAAAAAAAAAAAAAAGGGAAGCTGCAAAAAGTAGCCTGCTAGGAAGAAGTGGTAAAACTTATGATGAATACTCGATAGTTACTTACTACATTGGGTGCTATGGATACATTCATAAAACATTGTATAATGTAAATTATTATGTCGAAAAAGCAGTGACCCATTACTTTTATACTCATCATGGTTAGGAAATCCTTCCAAATAGGTACTTAGCGCAAAAGGGGGTACACGCGCACAGACACATGCGTAAAGCATAGACTAATAGAAACACATGCGAATACGTTTTTGTACACATGACAAAATACAACGTGGGTGAGTTTTCACCAAAAAAAATTGATCACATGAAATAAGGCGGCTGTCATTCCTCCCCTCGCTTGATCTTTTTTATTTTGTGAGGATCTGCCTCAAAAGGGGTATGAATATGAACATATCAATTACATGTGCTCATTTGGCCTTCCTTCCATTCATTGCATATATATATGTGTCCATTCAGCACATCGTGAAAGAAATATATGATGGACATCTAAGAGAATTTAATCGATGAAACGACAGAAGGTGAAAAATTTGCCAAGAAGCACCTTTTCATGTGGCTTCTGAACCTCACCGGTGCTGAACCTTTTTAACATGCAGTACCACCGAAGGCGCAAAAAAAAAAAGAAAAAATAGAAGAAAAAGGGGGAAAAAAGGAAAAAACTAGGGTACGAGAGAAATAAAGTGATATAACACAATTGCGCACACATTATTAACGTTGAGGCTGTTCATGATTAAATGGCTATTTTCTGTTAGCGAACTAGTGTTAACGATTTCTTCGTTGTTTATATTATTTATGTAAATACAGACGTCCGAATTTTTTATGATATCTTCACAGAGTCCTTTGCTTTCGTTACCTAGTATTATTAGCGCCTTTTCGTTTTTACCTATTTGTGCATTTTTCAGCTCTATAAAGTTGTTTCCGGTATGGCTATCTCGGCAACCTTGTGATGGAAAGAGAAGAATGCGTTTGATATTGAACTACAAAATGGGTACTTATGCATACATGCACTATCGCGTGAATGTGTATACGCAACCCACTTGTCTATCAATCGGACGGAATAAAAACGGTTGCCCGATTGTCTAAATGCACATCTCCGCGCGTGCATGAACAAGCTATCGCGTAAACTCGTAAGTGTATGAAACCTTACATGTCGCATATATTGTAAAACCCTTTTGCTTCATTTCGCTCATGAAATTGGCCTAAACAAGGGTCAGTGGGGAGAAAAGGAGAATAATATAAGGGAGAGAAGAATGTAGGTGAGGATATAGAGGAGAGGATATAGAGGAGAGGATATAGAGGAGAGGAGATATAATAATGACTATAGCTGTAACGGCGTTGTGAGGAAATGATGTCTTCTGCGAAAAGTGCATATCAAATCAGGCGTTTTGTTTGACAAAGCGTTACGCTTCGCTTTGTCCATTTTTCCGCCTCTTTTTTTTTTCCCCCTACTCCTTCTTTTCCCTCTCCCTCATCCTCTTCCCCTTCACGTCACTGCTTTATCGAACCATGTTGTTTACGTGGAAAAGGTTTAAAAATTCGGAGGCCCCAACGCTGGCATGAAGGATAGGTGTATCTATTTTCACTTTATTTTTTTTCTCTCCTTGCCTTTTTTTCTTTTTTAAAAATATACAATTACCCCCAAAGAAGAAAACTGACCTACATATGTTTCCGATGTTCATATTATCATATATATCATGTAAACAAATATATATCTTATTCTTTTTTACCATTTTGTCTATATTTTTTACAAAAGAGCTATAATGTTGCATATATCGATAGCTTCCTTTCATTATTATGTCGTTGTGTGGAAACCCTCCAACCAGTTCATCCATCTGACGTTTGTCCATAGCAATCGTTTTGATGTTTCTCTCTCGGATTGTGTTTAGTACATAGTTGTATGTGTGTTTATGTATCTTCCTATCTAGCTTGATGCTTCGGTTCATCTAGGGGTTAGAAAGTACACGAGAAAAGAAAGCGGCGTATAGGGAAAAAAAAAAAAAAAAAAGGGAGAAATACGTTTGCCATTATACATGTTCGTATATAGATACATGTGTATATGCTTACATATGGATACATAATACATACGTTATCTCGCTAGGATGGGGAACTGTAATAGTTATCCCTTCCGGTTGCCTTACCATCACAGTGTATAGCTCTCGTTCGTTTTTTTTGAGGACGGCGCACACAGAATTCAACCCGTAGATATAATCTACATCGTTTTCGTTTTGGGTGTCTAGAAATTTATTCCTTCTTATATTTAGGGGTACGTCTTTTCGCTGACTTTTTGTTAAGAGGGCATGCTCGTAACCCTTTGCTCGGCCATGCATAGCTCCTCTCCGTACTGGATGCAAAAAGATATCATTATTACGCTTTATAACCCTCTCAGTACTCAGAAAGAGCATAAGTGCAAGGCGTGCCGCAACTCCTTTTCGCATGTGTTCTGTACCCCGTCTCCGTATGTGCCACTTCTCCGTATGTGCCACTTCTCCGCATGTGTCACTTCTCCGCATGTGTCACTTCTCCGTATGTAACCCTTCTGCAACTGTGTTACCTTCCTGCTTACCTTGCTTCAAGTTATGTGTACCTTAATTGTGGAAAGCGGAATATCGCATGATTTATAACCCCCTCCCCGCTTTTTGTTTTTCATATTGTCAATAACAGAATCAGGCAGTGCGAAAAATAACAAAAGCGATGAATAATGTAAAGGAAAATGGAGCAAAATGGGGCAGCATACTGCAGAGCACGGCAAAATAAAGCAATCGAACCATAGAAACGACCACTCTCTCGATGCATGCACATGGAAAAGCGGGGAGGTAAAAACTTCCCATGACATGATGCGACTCCCCAGATTTTTATTTCCGCAATGGGACTATTAACCAGAAACTCGCAGAAAGATCAGAACACATAAAAATCAAAAACAAAGGGATAGTACCATGGAGGGCTCTCCTTTTTAGGCGCAAGATGTGCATCGACGTGCCTAGAAGCGCCTGGAAGTGCCTGGAAGTGCCTAGAAGCGCCTGGAAGCACCACCGCATTGCTTGTCGACATTTTTTCCCAAAGGTGCCACCTATGTTCATCTCTCCAGATAAGTTTAATCACAATAATTTTTCATACCTCAGTGCTAGGTATATTTTTTGCAAATGAGTTTTTTCTCTTTTTACGGATTTTTCCGCTTAAAGAAAAAGAAAAAGAAAAAGAAAAAAAAAAAAAATGGTGAATCGAATAAGATTATTTTTTTCCTTTCTGAGGAGAACTTTTTTCCTTAACAAGGTATGTATGGGAACCAACCATGGTGGTCATACGAGTGTGTGGGAATACCATGAAAAGCGAATATGACAATATCCCATACAATGCACATATTGCCACGATAGTGTCATACACAAATGAACGCATATCCAGCACTTATCAAAAAATTGGGAGCTGTGATATTATGCAAAGGATCAAATTCAAACGTTGACATAGAAATTTCTGAACAATATTGATAGACTTACAATGATGTGGTGTCAGTAGTTACCTCTTCTTTTTGAACTTATTCCGTCTGTACAAATCCTGATTTTCCTTCATCTCAATTTCGGACATGCGGAGAGCTTCCACAGTTTGATCATGATAAAGTAGTACATCATTTTCATCAATATCTGTGAATTTCTCAATTTTTTTATTGAGTTGTTTTTCTATAGATAGAAATGTTTCTACATCGTATTGTGTTACTAGAGTGATTGATTTCCCAGTTCGTCCAGCCCTAGCTGTTCGTCCAACTCTGTGAATATATTCTTTACATGAACATAGATCAAAGTTTATAACAATTTTTATATCTTGTAAATCTAATCCTCTAGCACCTACTTGTGTTGATATTAAAATGTTATATTTATTTGCTTTAAAAGCATTTAAACTACTTAATCGTTGATTTTGTGTTAATTTTCCATGAAGACAAATTGATTTCAATCCTAAGTTTCGACAAAAGAAGTTTAATTTCTGAGCAGTAGCACAAGTATTTGCAAAGATAATAATATTTCTACTTGTAAAATGAAAACATAGACTACAAAGGTAGGTATATTTATATTTTAGAGGAATAAAAATATAACTTTCTATTAACGTACTAACAGTACTATATTTATTTGATACTTCAATTTTTATGGGATTTTTAAGAGAAGCTTTTTTTAACTTGGCTACACTTTTAGTCATAGTAGCTGAAAATAAAAAGGTAATTCTTTTTTGTGGTAAAATTAGAAGAAGTTTATTTATTGTTGATTCAAAATCTTGAGATAATAACTTATCAGCTTCATCAAATACAAGATACTTTAAACTTTTTAAATTAAACCCTTTTGTATTATTTAAATGGTCTAGTATTCTACCTGGTGTACTTACTATGACATTTGGTTTTTTTGCCAAGTTTAATGACTGTGTTACTATATCTACACCACCAAATATTGTACATATATTTATCAATAAATTTGATCCTAATGCTTGAAAATGTTGAGCTATTTGTATACATAATTCTCTTGTAGGTGAAATAACTAAGGCAAAAAAACATTTTTTATTGTTTTTTAACTCTTGTAATATGGGAATTATAAAACAAGCAGTTTTTCCACTTCCAGTTTCGCTTAACCCAATAATGTCTCTTTTTTGAAATGCGCATGGTAATATTTTTTGCTGAATCAGGGTTGGCTTTTTCCATCCCATTTCGTGTATGCTTTGTAGAACTTCTTCACATATATTAAGTTCGTCAAACGATGTAATAGGTTTGTTTTCTCCATTTGCTTCTCCTTCCACCACATTGGGTACAGTTCCTCCTTCTGTGGATAATTTGATATCATTCGACTGTGATATAGCTTCATCATCATTTTTGTCTTCCTTTTTTAATATTTTCTTCTTCAATGATTTTCCATTTTTTTTGCTTAAAACGCCTTTTTTTGTTTTAACCTGCTCTTTCTCCTTAAGCTTCAATTCATATTTGTTTTGCATTTCTGTTATTTTCTCTTCTTTAAAAATTTTGTAATTTTTATTTAGCTTTTTGTCAAAATTGGTTAGAATATGCCCCATGTTGCAATTCTTATAATATTTTACGTTTTCCATTTTGCAAAATATGGCAGAAACCACGCGTATTCATATGCCTAGGCAAACGTACAAATAGGCATATATATGTTTGGGGGAGGGAGTCCAAATACATGAAAGTATGGAATTACATAACTAGGGTTAACATTTGGTTGAATAGGAAAAATGAGGTATATTATGCTAGCAAAAAGGGCTTGCCTAAAAATGCTAAATGCTTCCTACGCATGTTTTACGTATGTATATGAATTTATATACATACGTAAAACATGAAAACAGGAAAACATGAAAACATGAAAACATGCAAACATGCAAACATTCGTACTAAAGCAACAGCAAAATATGCGAGCAGAAGCGTCCAAAAATGAAAAACTTTCCAGAATGCATTAATAAGTGCACTGATGAAAAAATAAAATAAAATAAAATAAACAGATTTTTTTTTATTGCATGGTCAGGTAATATTTTCAGGACGAAAAAAACGTGGGGTATAAAATGAAAAATTGGTGCATACATGTATGTATATTTAGGGGAATATATTTAAAAAAAAAATTAAAAAGGAAAAGCCTTTTTTTTTTTTTTTTTTTTTGATTTAAATTTGCACAGTTTTTTTAATACATTATAGGGGAGAAAAAACAGAACTTTACTTCCTTCGTGACGCACAATTTTATTCTTGCTTGTTAAGGTAAAACTAAAAAATGATAAGAAGTGAATAGAGGGAACAAATGTTGCCTTCAAAAATTGGGAGAGAGGATGTGCTGCATCAGCATGGCGATTAACGTTTGAACGACAATTTGTATGATATGCTCCGGCAAACACGTGAACGTGGCAGTTTAACCGTAGCAAATAAAATAAAGAAAGGCAAAAAGCGAAAAGAGAAAAGAGAAAAAACGACATGGCTTCTTTTTGCGCCTGTTGACGTGCGAATTGAGCGTGCTCATTCACGCAGAAAATTTTGCGTAAATTGGGAGTTAACTTGCGAAGAGGAAAAAGGCGAACATGCTTTTTACCCATGAGGAGGGAACTTCATACATTTAATAGGAGATCAAACTGGAGACAAAATTATGACATTTGAATGCTGCAAAACGCGTCTGTGTTAAAAGCCTTTCCTTTAACTTTTCATCAGCATAGTCTGTAGGTGACCCGCGCCGACGTACATATCTATATCTATATATATGTGCATGTTTAATACACATATCAATTGTAGGTCCCTTTTGGGAAGAAGCACATTAAAGAGCAGTGCATGTTTGTTGCAAAGCCATTTTTGAGAAAGTATGAAAAGTGAAGCAGCTGTAGAAGAAAATCGAGACAACCCGGAGGATGGACCTTTAGGGCTCCTATCGGAATGCGTTAAGGACAACGCGCAAGTCCTAATTAACTGTCGAAATAATAGAAAGCTTTTGGGAAGAGTAAGCAGCGAAAGAGAGCATATAAGAGAGAGCATGTAAGAGAGAGCATATAAGAGAGATCATGTAAGAGAGATCATGTAAGAGAGAACATATGACCCCATGCCTGTACACGCCTAAACACGGATGAGTCATATCGTAATAGCTTCATAACGCCATAGCGTTTCTTTGGTCATCCGTTGTATGGTGACACTTATGTGCTGTGCCGTTTAACCCGTTCACACCTCTTAGCCAGTGAGCATATGTAAATGTCTGATTGACTGGGGGGACGTCAGTATATTAATTTCGAAATTTATCTTTTTAGGTCAAGGCGTTCGACAGACACTGCAATTTGCTTTTAACAGAAGTTCGCGAAATTTGGGTAGAAGTTGTAAAAGATAAAAAAAAAAAAAAAAAAATTAACAAGGACAGGTATATAAGCATACTATTTTTAAGGGGGGACTCTGTTATCTTAATTTTAAGAAATCCAAAATAAAACCAGGAAAAAAAAAAAAAAAAAAAAAAAAATAGCCATTAATTACTCTTTGAATAATTTTTTTTAAGAAGCCATTAAACATTTTCATAGCAAACTTTTTTTTTTTTTTTTAAGATGGATAAAAAGCTTATGTGTATGTTGTATACATATCACTTCCTTTTATGGATGTACATATGTCATTTATTCATATTTTTCCTTTTTTTTTTTTTTTTTTTTTTTAAATGTGAAATTAACCAAATTTAAAAAAAGACTTCCTCTTCCCTTAACTTTCACCCTTCATATGTGAATACATTTTTGTATGCGCGGGTTTATTTCTATTTCCACAACTTCTATGTTTATCACGTTAATAAACTGACAATCGATTTTTCATGTACTACTGTGTGTCACACTGCATTGTAGTATAGTATAGCTACAGTGTGATGCGCACCTGTCGCCAAGCGTAGTAAATTCTTCACGTACGCATGTGCGTATGTATATGGTCTCACGAATAGGTTTTAAACCGAAAAAAAATTATCCATCCGTATAAGAAGCATATATTTTTTTTTTACTTTCGGAAGGGTAACAATTCGAAAATAAAAAAAGGAAAATGGACGTGCTCTATTTTATTTTATAATTTTTTTTTTTTTTTTTTCTTTCTTCTCTACAAAGGTTTTCTATTTTGAAAAGATAATTTTTGGGAAGTATTCAAAAGAATCAATCCATTTGCAATTGTGACGTAATATATATTTCGTTAAGCATGACTTGAATTTTTTTTTTTTTTTTTTTTTTTTTTCTTCTTTGCACAAAGGTGTCATATTAATGACTTATAGCATGTGGAACCTTTTTGCATAAGGATTTTTTGTTTCATCGTGACACTATTTAAAACATAATATCTTAGCCATATGTACGTAAACAACAAAGCATGGATATTTCTAAGGGCACAATGCGTTAAGGTTGTGCTTGAACATTTTGTGAGTTTCTAAGCAAATAGTTCTTTAACAACGCTATTGGCTTTATGCAAATATCAATCTGAAAGGGGAGCATAACAAAGAGGGTTTTAAAAATTTGTGGGAAAAGGACCGTAGATACGCATGTTTGCACACAACCCTTTTAGCTATACCTAATGAACAATTTTTAAACAAATGTCGTAATGTATTTCGCAACGTTACGTTAGTTAGAAAGCAGTTTACAATGCATACATATCCATTTTATAAAAGGATGGTATGATGCGAAAAACGTTTTATCTTCAAGGGAAGCACACTTCGTTTTTCGTACCAACACATAAGAAAAGATAGCGAAGAAGAACATATAATCAGAGCAAGCCCCTCTGAAGAAGCATCCGTAGAGGCAAACGGGTGAAGGAGCCATAGAGGGGGAAAAAATAAAGAAATGGGAAACGTGAATAGGAAAGAGTCCAGTAAGAAAGGCGAAGACGACGAGGAAGAGGAGGAAGACGAACCAGGTGTGGGAACAGACATGATTGGAGTACATGACTTGCGTGAAGAGCAAGGTCGGGGATACCAGAATGCCCCAAGGGATGGTAGTAACGAGGGTAAGGTAAAGGTCAAAGGGGAAGGGGATGAAAGCTTCATAAACATTTTTTATTATGAGAACTACTTCAAAAAATTTTTTAATCTCAATGATTTGAACAGATTCGGTTTTAGTGTAAAGAATGAGGAGGGTAGTAATGAGGTAAAAATTGTTAGTGATAACTCCACTGAAGTGAGGAATGGGAGGAATGTAAAAGAAATAGCTCGTTATAACAATAAATGTATTGTGCATTTTTTAAATGATAGGGCTAAATACAAAATAGAAATAGCAAATTTTATATCGTTTTATTTTTTCTTTTTAAATATTAGAAGGGGAGATGGGTATGATAATTTGAAGGAAATGGTAGAACGGAACAATCTGTCAAACGTTAGTCACATTTACGGAAAAGTAAAAAAATCTAGGAATTACATTTCCGCGGATGATCTATGCACATGTGTTAGAAATTTTTTGTACCACATTGACCGGAGGAATTACCCTATAGTAAGCAAAATTTCGAATAAGGGAAAGACAAAGACGCGTAACGGGCGAAAGGGATGTCGAAAAGGTCAGGAAGATTGTCCAGAAGATGGTCCAGAAGATTGTCCAGAAGATTGTCCAGAAAATTGTCCAGAAGATGGTCCAGAAGATGGTCCAGAAGAAAGTTGTGAGAAGGACCACTTGGATGATGCCCATCGTTTCGCAGAAAAGCAGCTGAAGGTGTATAGAAGTTTCCAAAAAATTGTTAGCAGGATGAAAAGGGGACGACTTGTGCATAGAAATGCGCGCGATGTGGAAATGTGGAAATTCTCGCGAAGGGTAAAAATACGAGAAAATAAAATAACGCTTAAGCGGAGAAACGGTTTGTGGGCAAAAGGAAGAGATGATTTTTTCTTCCCATGCTGCGTGTTAGAAAATGTTGGGAGAAGTGAAGGGTGCAGCGAAGAGTGCAGCGAAGAATGCGGCGAAGAATGCGGCGAAGAGTGCAGCGAAGAATGCGGCGAAGAATGCGGCGAAGAGTGCGGCGAAGAGCGCGGCGAAGAGTGCGGCGAAGAGTGCAACATGAGGGATAAAGCAAAATATAGGGAAAAAAAAAAGAGAAAAAAAAACAAGAAAAAAGAGGCCAACACCTTTGATAGAAAAGGAGTGAGTAAAGAGCCAAGTTGCAGAATAAAGGGAACAAATTCGTACTCACGATATATTAGGAAAACTCTTTCAAAAGTGTTCAGTAAGAGTGAAAGAAATATAAATAAAATGTTTAAGAAGGAAAAAAATAACAGTTTGAAACAACATTTTGGGGAAAAAGAAGAACAAATGAATTTAGGTATATCCTTTTCCCCAGCAGGTTTACTAATTCCATATCATCTAGGTGTAAGTAGTTTATTAATAGAAAAAAATATTCTAAATGTACATACAAACATAGCAGGATCATCGGCTGGAAGTATATGTGCATGTTGTTTGAGTATTGGAATGAATATAGATCAATGTTTTTTTTTAATCGAAAACATAATAAGTAATGTACATAAAAATGGATGTTATCAGAAGCTACAAAATATATTACATATAGAATTAAAAAAATATTTATACAAAGATAGTTATATATATTTAAATAATAGAATAGGTAATGTTTTTGTCGGTATAACACAAATATTACCGTATTACAAAAAATTAAATATTAACAAGTTTTACAATGATAACGATTTAATAGATGCAATTGTTGCATCATGTAACATACCTATGTATGTTTCAAATAATATATTTGTAAATTTTAGAAATAAAAAATGCATTGATGGTTTTTTTAGCACAAAGAAAAAAGATTTTGGATGTCCTAGTACAAAAACAGAGAGAATAATTAAGGTTTCTCCATTTGATTCAGATTATGTAGGCATTGAAAATAAAAATAATAGTGTAATTAGTCCACATTTAATTAAATATAATCATATAATATATCTGTTCTTATCAATCAAAAATCTTTTCAGTAAATTTGTAAGTAATATTCTGATTGATAAAGATTACATATTTTTACTCTACAATTTATACAAAATTTTAAACAAACAAATGTTTACATTATATACATTTGTAAAAAGCTATTTTTCTTTTTTGAAAAGTATAGATATATTAAATGAATATAAATTAGATGGAAAAAAAAATAAAAACTATTTTTTAAACACACTTAAAGAAAAATTATATAAATATAACTATAGAATGATTAATTCCGTGAATATAGACATGTTTATTACTCTTTGTGAACACACGTATTCACATTTTTGTAAACACAATTATGATATACTTAAATTTTACAATTTTACAGTTACACTAATGAATGTCATTAACAAATATTTTGCAGAAAATTTTTGTGGATCGTATGTAGACAAAACTGTCATAAATTTTTTTACGCGCAAATATAAAGATCAAGAATTTAATTTTGCCAAGAATGGACATGTGCACACCGGGTTAGAAGTTACGCGGGGCGAAAAGGAGGCCGCTAAACGGGGCGAAAAGGAGGCCGCTAAACGGGGCGAAAAGGAAGCCGCTAAACGGGGCGAAAAGGAGGCCGCTAAACGGGGCGAAAAGGAGACCACTAAACGGGGCGAAAAGGAGACCGCTAAACGGGGCGAAAAGGAATCCGCTAAACAGGTTGATTACAAATTTGATCTCATTTTTGACCATTTACAGAAAAAGGGTATGATTAAAATGGACAGATTTATACACTTTTACCCCGAGATAAAGAATGATGTAATTTTTTTTTTTTTCAAGGAAAATTTTGTAAATGAAAATATTTTAAAGGCTGATCGGGAATATATAAAAAAAAATATATCAATTATGATAAACCTTTTGAAAGATATTTACCTTCATGAATATGTAAAAAGACATGTAGTAAGATTACTCTTTTGGGTTTCTTCGGAGGGGAAAAATATAAATGATTGTATTCGTGGCATCTCCATAAATAGATGGAAACATACACACACAAACACATTTTGCAGAAAAGAAGGTGATGTGAAGGTAATTGGACATTACATAAAATATAACCATATTTACAAAAATTTTATACATCTAGCGAATGAACTTAAAAATGCCAATAATAAAGTTTTGAAGATAAACAAATACAATTATTTTACTTTTATGAATCTAAATGCTGATGACATGCAAGATGCATATCTTTTTCTTTATATATATCTATACACGAACGTTACATTTAGACGATTTTTTGCTCGTATGAGGGTAGAGAAGGAGGTGCTTCAATCGAAGAGGGGAAATCCCTATACTCGGGTATACATGGACAAAATGCCCTTTCGCAAAAAAGCAAGCGTACACTTATTCATCCCGAACTTGCAAGAGGACAATGATGTGAAGAAAATTTCCCCGTCTAATGGTGTTACTGGGGCGTATGGACTGACAAAGCGCTTCTCCGAGTTGTGGTCGCGGGGCAGAACACGCTCGCGCAGACACATGAACGAAGGGGATAGCGGCGATGTGGAAAGCGATTTGAAAAGCTATGCGAAAGGAGACGTCGGAGGTAACATCCAAGGCAATATCACGAATTTTTTCAGTAGTGATGATGACAACCCGGGAAGGGAAAAGTTGGTAGGTAGTCTCGAAAATTGTGGGAGCGAAAATCCGGGGGAATGTCAGGGGAGGAAGCATCCGGGAGAGCCGTCTGAAAGTGTTCAAATGAGGTTTACGCATTTAGCAGATGGAAATGTTAATAGCCATTTATTCTTCAGGTGGTTGGGTAAGGCGAGCAAAGAGACGTTGCAGAGCGAGCAGTTGTGCGATGGGGAAGAGGACCTCAGCAAATGCAACTCCTTCAGTGACGTTAAAAATTTTTTCATTTTTGAGAAATTACTCCTTTTTAATTATGACTGTAGCAGGATTAACAAAGTAGATGAATATGTAATGTCGAATAGAAGTAAAATTGTGGACATAAATAAAAAGAGGAAAAAAGAAATTGACTTTTTACTATTCCGCATGCTTACGTGCTATAAGGACATTCTCTTCCTTCTTAAATTTGTATTTACTCTTCATTTTGATGAAAAAACCAAGTACAAGTTTGTGCAGAAGGGAAGAAGCACCCTGCGGAGTGGTGTGCGAAGTGGTGTGCGAAGCGGTGTGCGAAGCGGGCGGGGAGGGAGTGTAGATGGAGGAAATAACGACGCGGAGGGGGGGGAGAACAGCTGCAGAGGAGAAAAAATTATTTGCTCCAATATGGAAGAGATGTTTTTTGAAAATACGTATGATAAGAGTGACTGGAAAGTAGTGGGAAAGGAAAAGACGCAGGCAGGTAGTGAGAAAACGGGGAAAGGTGAGATAAGCCAAGTTTGTAAAAGCGAAAAGGATGAATTTTATGGAAAAGAAAAAAAAAAAACAATTTTGAATGAAGAAATGAGTGAAGAAGGAGAAAAAATGAAACTTAGGAGCCAAACAGAGTTTAATTTTTTTTCGGAAAAAGAAAATGAAAAGGAAAGACGAGTGAAGTATGCTCAAGGTAGAGATACCGATTTTGCTGAAGATATAAAAACAAATATAAATACAGAATTGTATGATAATTGTAAAACATATTTTTTGAAAAATAATTTTTCGATGAGGAAATTACTAAAAATTGCATTAGAAGGAGCAGATGAAAGGACAATAAAAAAAATTTACGACTTGGGTAGAAGCGATACATACATGTGGCTATACATAGAGTACTTGAATGTAGGTATATTTTTATATAAAAAAATACATAAGATATACTTAAAATTACTTTCTACTTTTGAGTCTTTAATTTATCTAACCAATTTAAATAGGAAAAAGAAAAAATATGAAATTTCTGGTATGGTCAATTCGGTTGAAAATGCTATAATTTACATAAATGTAAACGCATTTAATATGTTTAAATTGTGTAACTTTCTCGTTTTGTGTAACTCTTGTGATGACCACTACTCAGTGAGATCATCCGTTCGAAGTGATGATAGAGTGGTGCATAACGAGAGAGTAATAAATCCTCCATGTTCATCTATGTCTCAGTCGGAATGTCATCAGGGAAAAGGGCTAAACCGAGGAAGGGTTTTCAAAAAAGTTGCTTCGTGTTCCGTGCATAGGGAGAAGTGGGATATCGGAGTTGACACGGTGGAGCAACACATTTATGGGAGAAGCAAAACGTTTGATGCGCAGCGACAGAAGAGTGATGACCCCCTTGAGAGTAGTAAAATAAGTGCAGGGTGGTCAAACAGGGAAGGTACCCACACAGACTACGGAATGGGATGTTACTCCCGGAGGATGCGGAGCAAGAAGAAAAAGAAGAAAAAGAAGAAAAATAACAAGATGTACAGCCTCTGCGCAAGTGAAGAGGTGAAGTCTCATAGTGGTGGTGGAAAGTTAAAGGGGAGGAGAAGAGGGAAGAAGGAGAGGAAGAGTGCTTTCGAGGGTGAAAAGAAGAAAAATAAGAAACACCCCAATATGCATTTTGAGCAGAGAAGAAGCATAAGTTTACCGTTAGATGCTAGGAAGACAGTTTTAAGAATGTATACCTTGAAAAATAAAATAAACGTAAATAAAAACATAATTGATGGTATAAATAGTGAAATATTAAAGGGAACACCCTATGAACATATATATACACATTCAAACTTTTGGGTATACTCATCGTCCGATGAGAGTGATAATATGAAGAATTATTATGCCAATGGTTTTTACATGAACCGTGCAGAAAATATTAATGATAATTCTGATTCCATTTTTAACGAAATGATGGATGAAATGGATCAATTTTCTAAAATATCCACCTTCTTTAAAACATTTAGGAACATAGATAACCACTTGAGTTTTTCAGGATATTTTGGTTTTTGACTTGGCAAAAGAGGTCGTCTCCAATTTTATTTTTTTTTTTTTTTTCCAAAGCAATTCATCTTATCGCGTCTTCCACAGGAAGCTGTACTTCGTTTACTCATTTTTTCCGCTTGTTCCTTTTTTTTTTTTTTTTTTTTTGTAATTTTAATTAAATTTTGATTTTGCCTATTCATTCTGAGATTATGTAAATCCAATTTTTTTTTTTTTTTTTTTTTTTTTTCATTTTTGTAACTGCGTAACTCAGCCATGTTTAAGTCGTGTACCTAATAATGAGTCACAAAAAGAAAAATGGGATGCGAAACGCACTGGGGAAGGAGAACATAACAGTTTATGTGTAAAGTTGTTCATTATACAGTTTGTCCTGCTGTCCGCTTTGCGACTTGTTCTGCATTCCCCCCATTACGACCCCCTTTCGTCACGTTGATTTCCCTTTTTTTTTTTTTTTTTTTTTTTTTGATGAAATTATTTTCACCCTATAAACATGTGCAGATGGAATGTGCGCATTGTTAAGAAGCTTTGCATTGGTATACATCACAATTCGGTGCGCGTCGTGCTGTGTCAAATATTACGTTGTATTGTTTTTCCTCTAAACTGCAAGTGCCTCAAAAAAAAAAAAAAAAAAATTGGCAGGCTGCACTTTTGAGGTTGTGAAAATGGTACACTCGGGGAAATATACACGGGTAAACAAATCATAATAGATGGGATAAAAATGGAAAAAAGAAAAAAAAAGAAAAAAAAAGAAAATGCGGAAACAAATACTTCGATGCATGTGTACGCGTGTGTACGCGTGTATGTTTGTGTGTTGGGGAGGGGGGGGGAATTTGTTCCTCTCCGTCCTTCCTCTTTTTCGAATTTTTTCGTGGAGGGGGAAAATAATCACTTTTTTTTGGCTTGCGACAGCAAGCTGTCAAGGCCAAAGGGATCGGATACATCCTTAACAAATTTCACAGGTTCAGAATTTTGTGCGGTTTCAATTTTTTGGAGTGTTTTCTTCAATCGATCACTTGAGAATTTATAAATATTATTGCTCGTTTTGTTTGTAAATAATGACGTGTCATATATTTGATACGTTTCATCATCTTGCATATTTCCATTTAGATTTGCATTATTATCATCATTTATATTGAAAAGACTTACATCATGTATGTTATTATTTTTGCTAAGGTTAACTTTGTTTAGAGCAATTTGTTCTTCTACATGTCTATTTTCATAATTTTTAACTTTCTTTAGATTTTTCTCAATTTTATATTCCCTTTCTAATTCTCTTTTTCTTTCATTTATAATTGAACTTTGAGCTAAATTACTTTTTTCTTTTCTTGCTTGTATTGCTAAATTTTTGAGAATATTTTCTTTGAGTTCTTTTTCTTTTAATTTTTTCTGTTTAATAATATGATTACGCATTTTAATTTCTTCTCTAGCTTTCTTTTCAGCTACATATAGATATTCACTTAAATGTGCAAAATTTTCATTGATCTCAACATTGTTTAATTTTTTATAATCACTTTGTATTCTCTTATCTAGAGGAATATTATAACCTTTATTATTTTTCCAATTTGAAACACAGGGAGGCATTTTCCAATCATTTTCTTCATCTGTAGTTAATTTTCTATTAGGTGATCTAAGTAAAGGATAATCAGGAGAATTTTTTAAGTTTGGTAATTTTTTATTTCTAAATTTAGATACATCTAAAGGATCTAAACTTTTTTCAACTACTTTAATAATTCTTTCTTCTAAATTATTATTTAATTTATTTTGTGGTATATATCTATAATATTTATCTTCTTTTTTATTAATTATATTTTTATTTATTTTTTCATTTAATATATTTTCAATATTTTTTTTTGTATTTTCTATTATTTCATTTTCTTCATTGTCATCTGGTTTATAAATTGGTTCATTATATTTTTCTTCTTTATCTCTAACATCTGACAGAATTTTTTTTTTTCTTAATATTTTTATTTTTTCATTAGATTCAATTGCATCTATGTGATTATTATAAATATATATATCTTCATTAATTAAATTATCATATTTGACATTATTATTATCATCTATATATTTTAAGACAATATTTTTAGTAGAACCATCTTTTTTTAAACCTAAATTGTTAGGATACTGATTCATATGAATTTCTGGATATGCTCCTCCTCCTTGGAAATCTTCATTACAAGTTATTCTTAAATGTCTCCTTTTTAAATATTCATAACATTTATTTTTTGTTTCTTCTTTCTTCTCTAATATTTTCGGTTTAAAATCGTTTTCATCAACATCTTCGTATGATTTATTTTTCGGTTTGGGAAGATTCCTACAAAGTTTGGAACATAAAAAAAAAAAAAAAAAAAGAGCGCGATGAGGGGGGATAATGTTACAATGTTAACATATGTACAAAGCACATATATATAATACAAAGGTGTAATTCCTTATTTCTAAAAACTCCATGTCCAACTCAAACTTTGAATCTTTTCATATCCCTCTTGGGGTAACAAAAAAATGGGTCTCAGTATACGGAACCGAAGTAAGGAAACACAGCAGGGAAGCACAGTGGGGAAGCGCAAAAATACGCTCATATGTGCTAATGTAGATGTTCTTCCTTAGTACGCCTTACACGCACAAGTATTCATTCAAAGGAAATTTACGTACCTCAAAAAGTCTGTCATTTCTTGCTAATTAAACTGCCGTTTTTGGAAAAAGCTCATTCAATTTTTCTTTCACTTTTCTGTTTCCCCTTTTAGACCCCAATTTTCGTTTACCCTTTTCATTTAGTTTTTCTTTTTATATTTGAAAAAAAGGGACATTCGGCGTTTGTAAAAATTTTTCCGAATTCGCAAAAATGAGGGCGTGCAGGATGATGATATATATATTGTGTTAAAAGAACATCTTCAAATGGTGAACATCCTTTTTATTATTTGTATTGCTATACAAAAGTAAAATTGAAAAAGAGAAGCAATGTCGACGGTAAAACTTTAAATATCGCGTTTATTTATTTTGTTTTGTTTTGTTTTGTTTTGTTTTGTTTTATTTTATTTAATTTTAATTTTAATTTTAATTTTTTTTTTTTTTTTTTTTTCCTCCTTTAAGATAGCATTCGCTTTTATGAATTAATTTTCTCGTTTTAAAAAAATTATGAACACATAAATGAATACAAACGAATGTCACTGATTTGATGAGAAAAAAAAAAAAAGCAAAACTGAGCTATGCAGCACAAGAACAAAACGGAAAACGGAAAAACAATTAAATGGTAACACGTGCTCGCAGAAGGGGAAAAAAATCTGCGCATAACATTGCGTCAACGTGTGAAGAAAGAAAAGCGAAAAGAACGAATTATGTTACTTTCATTTTCGGAAAAAAGGAAGAAAAATATAAACTCATCACATATCCATGACCATTTGGAAAAAAAAAAAAAAAGAGTCAAATTTTTCGTATTAAAAAACGGACAATTTTTAAAATGTTTCCAAAAAAGAAACGAAAAGATAACTCCAAAGGGAGGGAAAAGTTATTTCTTTTCTTACTGTACATGACCATTTTACTTATTACTTTTATATCATGATGCCTTTCCCATTTGGTAACACAACTTTCGTTTTCACGAGTTTCCCCTATTTACGGTTGACCTTTTTACGTTTCCATGGCCAAACCTATAACGTCGTACATAATGCTAGCTAGGCATCATATATTCTCGTTCTTTCCAACATCATAGTTTCATTCTATTACTTAACGTTTTTTTTATATACATTACATTTTTTTAACAATACATGCGTACTTTTCATTATTATATATGCAAAAATTCAAAAAAAATTACAAAAATTATAAAACTAAAAAAAAGGAAAAACTAAAACTCAGATTCGGTAAAATATATGGAACTTATTAAATATGTATTTAAAATCAGTGGGAGAAGTGGCAAAGGAGCCATTCCTCCTTAAGTGCAACTACGTATAAACGCAACTGCGTCTACATGCAACTACTACATACACAATACGGTGAATACGGTGCATACATAATACACACAACATATAAACAAATATATATATGTTCACTTATATTTATACGTTTCTACAAGCACAACAACGGCACATATAAAACGAACAGACAGGACGGGCTGGCTCTCTCTTCTTTATTTACGTTCGTTCGCGTCTTCAGATCTCTTTCTCATTCTATTTCCCAATTATCCCCTGTTCTTTTTTTGCTTGTTTTCTACGTGATGGAATGAACTTAGGAGTAGTCTGAATTAAGTTATTTTTCCGTTATATCAAAATGAGCACGCATATATATAAACATATACAAGCATTCCCGGTTCTTGAAAAGTTGGAAAAACCTCAAAAATCGAACTCACCAGTGTATACTTGCTTATTGGCTATTTTCAAAATAATATAAAACACAATGGAAACATAAAATTGAAATTTCTAGTAGCCAATTGATATTTTTACAATAACTTTCTTCTCAAAAATTCGTATAAAGAATGTTAAAATAAAAAAAAAAAAAAGCTAATAAAGGTGTGCTTAAAAAAAAAGCTCACCTTCAATCTTCTCTTTTTCTTATTTTTTCTTTTTGCCAGCATCTCAGACCTTCCTTCCTGTATTAAAAAATTACACCAAAGAAAAGAAAAAAAAAAAAAGGGAAAAAAAAAAAAAAAAAGGAAAAAGGATACTAATATTTCCTTTTCCTTTTTTTTTTTTTCCTTCCCCCCTTTTTTCTCTAATTTCGTGTATGTATATTTGCAGGATGTTTTGAGCTTAAACTCATTCCTTGTAGAAAATAAGCGGAAAAGAAAGGAAGTAAAAGGTTTTGTATGGTTCTATATCTGGATCTCTAATCTTAACTGTTAATTCTTTTCTTCAAGAACTTCTACACATTCGTCGCACATTCCTCTATATTGTTTAAATCTTTTTACAATTTCGCTCAAAAATGAAAAAAAAAAAAAAAAAAAAAAGAGGGGGGGAAACTATTTACCATTTGTATATCTAATTTTAAAAAACTTTAAATCACATTATTAACGCATTATTAAAAGGACATTTTTATGGGACAGCTTAAAAGAACATTTTAAATGTGTGACTTGAAAGAACAAAAAATTTTCCTTTCTTTTTCTGAAATATAGTTCACTACTTTTTACGTTCTTCAAATTACGTACACTATTATCCTTTCATTTATTAATTATACTCTAGATATACTGCGCAATCGATTTCTCTATATGCGAATACGTCTTTCATACACGTTCTTTCATTACGACCAAATATGCTCTCTTTCAAAAGTACATCCATATTTTCTATTCATGCACTCCATCTCGTTCAATATACGTAACTTCATATGCTCGACGCTTTCACTTGACAACATATTCTTACACTTTCGCGAAACTCACTCGGAAAATCGCTCTTCTATAAGTTGTTCACATATATCTCCACACACTCAAATGATCTCGAACTTGTAAACCAACTGTTCACATTTTCTTTCATTCCTTTTTTGCATTATTTTTATTTTGTAAGCGGCAAATCGAGTAACAAGACAGTACCTAAAAAGGAGCGCGCGAGAAAAACGAGAAAAATGTGAAAAACTATATATACATATATATACATGTAGATATAAAGCAAACATATGCAAATAGATGCAGGTGGATGTGTACAAAAGGACAGATATGAAGTGCTACAAAAAAAAAAAAAAAAAAAAAAAAAAAACAGTGAAACCAACAACACAAGCCGGTTTTCTTTCTTTTTTTTTTTTTTTTATGTTTGGTTCTTCGCTGCTGTGATATATATGGATTGACATTTATAAAATTAAAAATTTTAAATGCCACCGTATATACATTTGTTATATGAACGAATTTGACGTTATTATTTTTTTTTAAAAATATTTAAATGAAAATATTTTGAATAGTAACTCTTCGAATCGTTCAATAGAATTATTTTTTAAAGGATTTATACACAGATTAAATGTTAACAGTATACACATTCTTCAAAAAAATAAATATTAAATTTGTGTTCAATCACAGCAATAAATAATGCGCGGTGATGATACGAGGTAAATCTTACATTATACATGTAAATGTGCTATGCAAAGGATGTATTATTCTTCTAATTGGTTCTTTAAAATGGTTTACATGATAATGCATTACATATACGTACACATATACGTACACATATGCGTACAAATATGCGTACACATATGCGTATACATATACGTATACATATACACGTATGTGTAGCATATATATATATGCGAGTTCGTACATGGAGAAAGGCTCACAAACAATTACATAACATGAACATGAAGATTTAAACACACAGGCAATGTACACACGCACTTTTATACATGTATATGTATTGAGCTCTTTTCGTATTTCATAAATAATCAGAACTTCTTAGAGGATATATATATATAAACATTTGATTGGAAATCAAAATCTTTTAAAAGTATTGTCATCATTTTTATTTACAAAAATATCTTTTACGATACCGATTCAGCTCAATACATTGTTTTTTTTTTCTTATTTGTTTTTTTTTTTTTTTAACTTCTTTTGTGTTTACCTTAAAAATGGAAGAAGAGCGTCATCTTTTCCTATTCATAATGCATAAAATACAGTTACAAAAAATAAATGAAAAAAAAAAAAACTTTACATGAATACCTTCCGCATAAACAAACTACTCTGTTGTGCGTTCATCAGAGTTAAAAGGAAAAAATAGCATACGCGTAAAAACGTACATAAAATAACGAACATATAAATGCGTTACGGAAAAATGGTACATACAAAAACAAAAAAGGGGAAAAAATAAACACAATCTCAGGCGTATGCGAAAAAAACGTAAATACAAACAAACAAATGGTAAATATGAAAAAGGTATATATAAAAAAAATAAATATAAAAAAAGTAAATATAAAAAAAGTAAATATAAAAAAAGTAAATATAAAAAAGGTAAATATAAATATGTATAAAAAATAAATAAAATAAAATAAAATAAAATAAAAAAATGAAATAATAAAATATAAAAAAAAAAAAATATATATTTATATTTATATTTTTTATATCGTTTAATTATGCACAAATTTATTTTTTAAATTTTTAACAAAATGCAAAATAAGCTTTTTAGTAAAAAGGAAAAGAAGTTTGCAAAATGGCTAGGTACAAGAGCATACACAAAATAGCTCAAAATTTTGGTGATACTTTTAACCCCTTAAACTTACTGTCCATCGAATTTTTAAAAAAAAAATTTTATATGAACATGTAATGAACGAAAAAGAAAAAATCCATGGCATTTCCATGTTGTAATAGCAACATCTTCGAAGTGTAAATAGGCACATATATACATGCACAATTAAGTGAACAAAAGCGTGTGAACTGAACTACTTCAGTATTTTACGATATTTGTATGTACATTGCTTTTGCATAAAACTGTATCTGCACTTTTTATGGTATGTCGCTTTGTGGTCGATCATATAATAGCGCT
This sequence comes from Plasmodium ovale wallikeri, assembly GCA_900088485.1. Taxonomy (NCBI): domain Eukaryota; phylum Apicomplexa; class Aconoidasida; order Haemosporida; family Plasmodiidae; genus Plasmodium; species Plasmodium ovale. The sequence goes on along the minus strand of FLRD01000020.1, from coordinate 38,745 downwards.
TATGATATTATCCTTCACATTAAATAAAACAGAAAACTTTTAAAAATAAAATTTGACCACTAACTTGTTCATATAATTAACATAACTGATTTTTTTTTTTTTTTTTTTTTTCGAGCTAAAAATTTAGTTGAATAAATATTCTATATACACCATATATAGTATATACTGTACGTGTACCATTCAGTGCAGTAGATTTCTCGTAGGTTTTTCAAGGGGTGTAGGCACGCTGAGCAGTATAAACATATATTTTTTTTTTTTGGAATTTTTTGTTCATTTAAAATTTATTAGCAGCCACATAACGTAATTTTATTTTAAAGAAAAGCGCACGATAATGTGAAAATAAGGAATATTTTTTATTCTAAGAATAAAACTTAAATTTTTTCTTTGTACACGTTGTTTTTAGCTCCTCCTGTTTATTCCTGTCGTGCATTCTTTTTTTTTTTTTTTTTTTTTTTTTCTGCGTAGACATCTTTCCATTAATTAAAAGGGGAAAACATAATAACGTTTTTATTTGGTTAAATTTGTGTTAAAATTTTTTGAGAAAGGGGTAAAGTGGGCATAAATATAATCATAATCAATTAAAATGTTTAACCCTACAATTTTGTTATTTTCGAATTCGTTTTCATGCTGAACAGCCATAATTTTACGTGTATCCTTGCTTGGTTTTACATGTTACGAGAACTTGTGTGGTTTACATTACCGACGAGTAGAACGTGGGAAAAATCTTGCACACTTGTGCGCGGATATTGTACATATTGCAACGTGTATGCACGTGCATAAACGCAGGCACGCACTCGCATATATATATATATATATATATATACACGTTTGCACGTTTGTCCCAAGTGCTCCCCTCGGAGGGTCCTCGAAATGAACGAAAAGAAGTATGACATACTGCTACTTGGAAGCACAGGGTACACCGGGCAAATGGTGTTAGAATACCTTTTGAAAAATTACGAAAAGGAAATAGAAAATGGGGAGGTGAAACTTTTATGTGCAGTGAGGAGCTTAGATAAGTTAAACAATGTTTTGTTAAACATAAAAGATAAAGAAAAGGTTAATAGCACTGATAAGATATATAAAAAAAAATTTGATGTCGAAAATTATGAATCTATCGTAAATTGTTGTAAAATGTGTAAAGTTGTAATAAGTACTGTAGGCCCATATGGGAAATATGGATATAATATTGTAAAGGCTTGTGTGCAAATGAACTGTCACTACTTGGACGTTTGTGGTGAACATACTTTTATTTTGCGAATATACAAAGAGTTTAACAAAATTGCAAAGGAAAAAAAATTAAAAATAATTCATAGTGCTTCCTTTATTTCAGCTATTAGTGATTTAGGAACTTTTATAATTCAAGAAGAATTTTTGAATACGTATAAAAAACCATGTTCCTTTGTTCGCATACGCTTGTCTAATGAAGGAAGTGACTTGAGAACCATAGGCAAAACTACTATAAAAAGCTTCTTACTATTTAAAAAACATGTAGGAAATAGTTACAATAAATATTACCTTTGTGATAATAAATATGAAGAAGAACGTAATGATAATAATAGTTTTTCTATAAATGAAAAGAAAAAAACAAAAAGCTTTTTTGATTATGAAAAAGAATTTGGATATTGTTTTCATGCAAATTATTCCAAAGTTGAAGAGGCTTATGTTTTATGGTCTAATTATTTACTGAATTATAAATACGGTAAAAATATAGTTATAGATTATAAACAATATGATTCTCATTTATCAACACCAATGTATGTCATTAAAAGGGTTTTCTCTATGATTACAAATGTTTTAAAGTCGTTTCCCTTTGTTGATTATGTCATAGATAAATATGTCGACTTGCTTCATAAACCCAAAACATCGAACGAATTAAAAAAAGCTTATTGGAAATGCACCCTAGTTGGTGAATCGGATGATGCACAGGAGAGTGCAACACACACCGGTAATAGCAGCGATGGAAGTAACGCAGGGAATACCAGCAATGGTAATAATAACGCAAAAATATTTTTGCACATGGATGGAAAAAACGAAGACCCTGGGTACCTCCTAACGGCTAAAATTGTATCCGAGTCAGCTATTTCGTTATTTCAGAACAATTTACCAGATCACTTTGGAGTAATTTCTGTGTCAGTGGGTCTGGGCTGGGTGCTTGTTGACAGATTAAGACAAGCTTCGATAAGCATCCGCCTTGAAAAATGAAATTGCGGGATAGGGGATGATACATAAATTGGTGTGATAGAAAGGTCTCGTAAAGAAGCTTGCGCGAAAGTAGTAACATTGGTGAGGGCAAAACACATACATTTGTTAAATCATACTTACATATATATTTCTGCAGTTACGCTGGAAATGCAGTGCTAACCCATGGACATGGTCACCTGTTCTTACGCACACTGCAGTAAAAATGCTTCATGTAAACCTTTCCCCTACAGTTACAATTCACGCTTCGAACAAGACCAGCGTACCGTACCCAATCTTATTTTGCTGCTCTATTTTATACCTTCTTTTATTCACGCAGGTGTGCGGTTAATGTGGGAATAATGCAACGAAAAAATTTTTGCGTAATATTTTCGTTCACGTGACATGCATACATAACAAAATGTGAATATTTTTTGAAAAACTACATACAATTAAAATGCTTGTTTTTGTCCATTGGTAGGTGTATAAGCGTACATAAGCCATGTACATTTGTACAGATCGATATATGTACTTAACGTACGCAGCGCTTTATGCGTTTACGTATTCCTACTTTTCATTTTTTGTGTTTTCAAATTATACATAGGAATTTAAAAAAAAATCAAAATGAGAGAAGTGCCACCATAACTTCTACTCTTTGGAAAAAATTAAAATATACCTTTTTAATGAAGAAAAGGCTTTAAAAAGCGTATGTTCACTGCACCGTTATTTCTGCCACGTGTAAATCGGAACATTTTAACGAGTTTTCAAGTGGCATTTTATACATTACATTACTGTTTAATAATGATGGACGTTTTTTCCCTTATTTTGTTGTCCCCTTTTTTGGGAAATCACCCTCTCATATATTAGTAACCTTGTGTAAATAAAATTTACGCATTTGAAATTGCATGAAAAAAGAAGAAAGGAACTATCATTCATATTGACGTTGGGTATATATTCTTATATAATGGTGCACTCTTGATAAATATTGAGTAATGTTGCTAATAACATCGAACGAATGTCGAATTAGTATTAAATTAACTTTTCAATTAGTGCTATGCTGTACCAAAATTAAAACTTGCGTGCAAGCACGACGTAGCAACGGTAAAAAAAAAAAAAAAAAAAAAAATGACACTAGTGCGCATATATAGTGTGATGCGCAATGTAACTATGATGTACTTTAAAAAAAAAAAGAAAAAAAAAAAAAAAAAATAGCTCTTTACCAACAAAAATTAATACGTTATAAAAAAATTAAATTAAACAAAATAATACGAAATAAAAAGAAATAAAGTAAATCCCGCGTTAAATAAAAGTGCCCATTTTAACATTCAAAATAATACTTAAAAAAGTTGAAATATTATTTTTGCTTTTACGTAAATCATTTAAAACGCTATTTCGTTTGAGGATATAATTTCGTAGAATTAAACGTTTTAAAAGTTTACTTTTTAAATAACAGTGAAGCAAACTAATTTCATTTAAAAAGTTAAAGTAAAATCTGTAAGGAAAAATGGGTAAGTTTAGTGAAATGCAATTTCGCATGACGCTTGTGATGAACCATAACCCCCTCCTTGTATGTGTTTATGAACACATTGACATATGCATAAGGCCGCATATATGCATTTATAGGCGTATACGTACATAATCGCCTGTTTATGTTAATTTATGAACGACTGCAAACTTTTGCGCATGCATTATGAACATGTCAGGACATTTGCGCATACGTTATGAACATGTCAGGACATTTGCGCATACGTTATGAACATGTCAGGACATTTGCGCATACGCTGTGAACATGTCAGGACATTTGTGCATACGTTGTGAACATGTCAGGACATTTGCGCATACGCTGTGAACATGTCAGGACATTTGCGCATACGTTATGTACATGTCAGCAGTTTGTACGAAATTGTCGCTTCAGACAGCCATGTTCATGGGATATTTATCATTGTTCATAATATTGATTTGTTTTCCCCATCTTAGTTTTATTAATACGCAAAGGTCATGTCACCCTTGTGTTATTTTTACTTCAAATGTTGCATCTTTTTTTTTTTTTTTTAAATGATTTCACTATGAATCCTTTTAATTTGCATACATTTGCTACTTTTTGTTTGTTTTCAATTAAACTAATCCATTTGTTCTTTGACAATTTTTGAATTGTAGGAAAGGTACACGGTTCATTAGCAAGAGCAGGAAAAGTCAAAAACCAAACGCCCAAAGCTCCAAAGGCAAGTAAAGGAAAAAGATTGACAGGAAGAGCAAAAAAAAGACAACTTTATAATAAAAGATTTTCCGATTGTACTGGAAGAAAGAAGGGTCCAAATTCAAGAGTGTAAAACATGATATACATTCCAGAATACATATATATATATAACGGATTGCATCTTTTTTTTTTTTTTTTTTTCATGCTTGAAAAAAAATAAACATGAAGGAAAATGGTTGAAATTTTGCGTACACATTGGTTATAGATTTATACACTTATTTATTGAGGAATTTTTTTCTTCACGCTTTTTTTCTTTTTTTAATATTGTTTATTTTTTTTAAAAAGTATAAGATTAGAACTAAAAACGAAACACTCTAGTTTTAAGAAACATTGCTTTTGTCACAGTTGTACTGAACGTTTTCGGTTCTTAGTAATGTGTTACTATTTTATGAATTCAAATTTGTTTGTAGGTGCTGGTGCTGCACATGCGCACGTGTGCGGAGTACGCAAATATACATAGTATACGAACATGTGCACTTTTATTAAAAAAAAAAAATTACAAAGCATAGAGAGGAGACACAAATAAGATTTATGTGCACAAATATATGAATGGTACGGTTTTAAAATGGATTTTTTCCTTTTTTTTCTGTGCACCCCAGTTTTCCTTTATTCTATAAAATCTATAAGTGTCTTCTTTTATTTTCTAATTCGATTAAATTTTTCCGTTCCCTTTCTTTTGCTTCCTCAACTGTGTTGGACTTGATATTTTCATTGGCATTGTTGTAAAAGTGTAAAGCCAGAACTGCGGCTAGAAGTACATAAAAACTGACCGAAGAAAAAGTGATATTTTTCTCAAATGTTAAGATATTCCACATGTCATCTTTTTGATTTGCTTGTTTTCCTAATTTTTCTTTTTGTTCTTCATTTCTGTTTGTCGAGGAGTTGTCATTTCTTTTCGTGCTTACGAGATGTATCAAATGAGGGTGTGTTTTATTTTTCGGATAAAATAACCTGTTATAATGTTTTATGTTAAATATGTGCTTTATCATATTTTGCTAAAATAAATTGGATGATAGAGAATGGAGCAAATTCGAACTGAGATTGTAGCGACGAATATAAATTTTTTTTTTTTAATGAAGAGGTCCAAAAGATATTTATACATACACCGATTTAAACAGTAGCAGTGCATACGTAGTACTTTCGTGAGTAAAAAACAATTTCTAAAAGAAACTATATTAACAATTAACGTATGACACTTTAATGCGTTTATTCTGCACAGATATTCGATATGTTCTGGGGGAACAGAGGGGATGTAAACCAGAGGGGAAACAAGCAAAGTATTAATTTTTCATGTATATCTAAAAGGTGGTACTACATGTAAGCATATGTATATTATATTAAACGTACATGAGCCCGTGCGTTTGTACATGTCTGTGTAAATAGTGCATCAGTGCACATATTCTATGCACGGCGGTAATTTTGTTTTGTAAAAAAAAAAAAAAAAAAAAAAAAAAAGCAAACGGATTCTCCACTTACAGGTTTATTTACCAAAACATTCCTTTAAAACGGGCTATTTAATTAAAAAAATAGGACAAATAGGAAAAAAAAAAAATTACGTGCGAACAAAAAACGAAAAGATATGAAGCGAAAAAGGTAAGAATAAAAAAAAAAAGAGCAAAAGTTACGCATTACAAAAAAAGAAATGTTACGCACTACAAGAAAGGAAAAAACTACGAACTACAAAAAAGGAAAATGCTGCATATTACAGAGTATACAACTGTAAAAAAAATGAAGTTAAATTAAAACTGTTTTCTTAATGCGTAAACGAGAAATGTGCAAAATGGTTCAAAAAAAAAAAAATAAAATAAAATAATATTGCAAAAAGAAATAAATGCAAGCATAAATATTAAAGAGTAATGGTAGTTTTCCAAGAAGCGATTTTTTCTTTTGTATTAAGCGCAATTTTTGTTTTCCAAAAATAAAAGGAAAATATATACATATATCATATATACATACATATACATAGTAAATATATTGTATTCATTACACTGTCATATGGACAATTTGCAAATTAACGCAAGGGGACTTAACTAATAAGCTTTTGTTAAACGTTTAAAAAGGAGCAAAAAAAAAAAAAAAAAAAAAAAATACCAAAACAGTATATTTAGCAAGGTAAGGGGAAAATAAGAATTACTGAGATGAGACGTACGTTTCATGCATGAATCGTATGTAAATGCATAAGGAAATGCACAACTGTACGCCATTGCATATGAGCAAATGTGCCATTGCAAATGTAGCAAATGTGCCATTTCAAATGTAGCAAATAACAAAATTACAATTTATTGTATTTTCCAAAAGATGGTTGAACGTGTGAACATAATTATATGATACATTGCATACATGCGCGTATTACGCATACTGTTTATACCTCAAGGGTACACGTGTTTGTAGTTTAAATATGTGCTTTCGAAACAAGTGTTCACCTTTTTTTGACATGTTGCTTATTCCACGTAGAACGATATTTTAGAGTAACCTTCCATTCGATAGTGCTATTTTTATGGTACAACAGTAGTGTGCGTATACATATATACATATAAGCATTTATTTCCGTAGGAAAGTGCAAAATTCACATTTAAAATATTTTTTGAACGAATGCATTTCTGTTTTGTCCAAAAGTGTGCCATTTCGACAACCTCAGGATTTTTAACTACCATTTGAGTTTTGTATAAAAAGTGGGAAGTTTTTTTTTTTTTTTCAAACCACTTTTAAGTTATATTTTCGCCTATTTTATACCTCTTTTTCTTTTTTTTTTTCTCGAATTTTAATTTAAATTTAATTTTATTTTTGAGCTTTTTAAATATCGATCCTGCTAAAGAATGTATTACATCCGTAGCATATGACGTTGCACGATACTATAAATATATACATGTTCATATATCCGTGTATATACGCTTATATGCGCCTGCATGTGCATATATTACCTATTCATACTCATATACGTGTGTTTCTGCATTAACGGAGAAATTCATACTTGCGCGCAGCTATATTGACGAACCATTGCACTGCGAATTTTTTTTTTTTTTTATGTAGATGGCAAATAGCAGAAAGATATCCCAGAAGGTGGAAGCTTTTGATAATAACATAACACACAGGGGTAACGTTCCGCCATCTCTAGTAAAGAAGGGAAAAAAACATCCAGTAGGTCCCATACTTCTCGTTGTCTTCATTTTTGTTGTAATTGGATCAGGTACTAGAGAATACATGCATCATTTTCGTTTTCATTCGTGTTATACTTTTTCCCATTCTGGAAAAAATACGTTGATATATTATTCATTTAAAGACATTCTTACCAAAGAACGATAGGCGAAGTTTTTCCATATTATTTTTTATTTCTCAGTGTATTCTATGGTTCACTTCCTATAGTTGCACGTTTAACGTGTACATGCTTGTATAAATATATGGAGTCCATATACTTCCATTTTTGTTCCCCCTCCTTTAGTTATTGTACAAATACTCAGTATAATACAGAAATCAAAAACGTTTGATTGAAGCTTCCCCCTTTTTTTTTTATTTTTTGGATTCCATTTTGAAATGTTTACATTGTGAAGAGGTAGACAATATGGGGAATTTTAAAATGATTGTATTATTTTATAACCTCATCTACAAAAATGTTAGGATAACCTTCAAAAGTAGAAAAAAAAGAAAGGAATTGTTTCATCACGCCTTATCGTATATTGTCATATTTTATATTCTTTTTTTTTTTTTTTTTTTTGTTGATTGTTACCATTTTTTCCAATTCCCCAAAACTGCAAACATACACACATATCATGGATGGCTTTTTGTTTTCCTTGTTTAGCTATGACTATAAAGCATGTTTATATATTTAACACCCACACGAAGCAGAAAAATTATAAACTGTGTTTATGTATTGATTATTATTATTTTTTTTTTTTTTTTTTTTGTTTCTTGCAAAAATATATAAATTTGTAACAATTATGTAATGAACTCTTAAGTATGTCTTTCCTTTTGTAAAATTACGAACATTTAAAACGGGTGTATATTCGTACAGGAAAAGGAAGGGATTAGCACTTTTATGTGCGAAGCCAATTGGCGAAAATATACGCACGTAAAGGTGTGTACATAATGCCACATGTGTATGTCAGCCGTTTTGGGAAATAGTGTGATTAAGCAAATGCAGCGCATGACACGTATCTAACGAATTGGAAAGCGATCACTGAGAAAAATTGCAACAAAAAAAGGGAATCAAATAAAGTTGACGCGTAAGGAAAGAAGCATAGGGGAAAGCAGGAAGCTAAGAAGATAGGCAATTGGGCAGCTAGGCAGCTAGGCAAACGAATTGGAGAGACGGCAGACAGGCAAACAAATGGACAATTCGATGGGGCGCAGAAATTTGGAGAGAGTGAAAATGTGCAATATGGTCTCCGTTTTGCTCAAAAATTTCTTGTCTTTAAATTGGTTATTTCCTTTGGAGTTAGTTCTCTGTACTGTTTAGGAAAAAATATATCTTTTAGGGTTACATTTTCAAAAGCAGTTCTTTTAATTTTTATTACTGGCTGATTTATTTGCTCAAACATTTTTCTAATTTGTCTATTTCTTCCTTCTTTTATACTAATATTCAATACAGTTACTTTTTTTGTTTGATCTTTAATTTTTACATTTTCTTCTCTAAGTATTTCAATAAAAGCTGGTTGAGTTTTTTTCATATCGCTGTTTTTTTTCACGTCTTTCCTCTTTTTATCATCTTCGTTTTTTAAATACACACCGTTAGCTATCTCTTTAAGGAGGTTCATTTTTACAGCCCCTTCTATGTGAATCCTGTACGTTCTTATTCTTTGGTACTTGGGATGTGTCAGTTTGTTAACCCACATGTGTTCATCCGTTAGGAGTAGTACTCCAGATGTATTCCTATCCAGCCTTCCTTCAAAGGGGAAGAAGTGAGATAGGGGAAAGTGTGCATGTGGGAAGAGTGAATAAGAATATAGGTAGAAGGTAATTATGGTGATTCAAACATATAATGCATGAGAAACAAAATTGAAGATTTTACATATGACCCACATTTAAAAACTCGCATGAACAATTTCATTTGTGTAGATGGTAAAACATGTTAAAAGGAATTTGTGTAATAATTAATATTTTCGTTTTGCTACTAAACGTGGAGGTATGTATTTGCATTACAGTAGGGATAACAGTTACACATTTCTGTGGTAGCTGTAGGGACGATGAAAATCTTGCAAATAGAGGAGCAAGTTTGACGGGAATATGTTGTGACAAGTAAGAAATATAGCAATTGACTAACCTACAGAAACAATGCGGTGGTTTTTTAATAGGGAATCCGGAAAAAGAGAAAATATGGACCTTCTGTTTTTTTCATCACTGGTTGTACATAAAAGTCCCTTAGGTTTGTGCAGAACAATCCACTTGTATTCCTTTTTAATATTTCCATTTTTTAATTTGTTTAAGTTTTGTATATTTATATTTTTTTCACAAATTTTAAGTTTATCCTTTGTTGTATCTACATGAGTACCTGGGTTTATTACAATCTTGTTGTTTATTTTTACATTTCCATTTTGTATGAACTTGTCAGACTTTCTTCTTGAAATATTTCTTTTCATAGAAATTAATTTATTTAACCTGACAATGTTTTCCTTTGTGTTACTATTTTTTGTTACAGATATATCAAAACATAAGGCATCCTTATTTTGAAAAATAAATAATAAAACTATATCAGAAATAAATAAAATTCTCAGAGTAAGATAAATGAGATGTAAAAAACTCATCGAGGTTTTTTCTCAAAAAAATAATTCACCCTTTTTTATGCTAATGGGAAATCTTCATAACGGAAGTACTCTTTTGTGTAGTGGTTTTTTTAGTGGTTTTTTTAGTGCTTTTTTTAGTGGTTTTTTTAGTGCTTTTTTTGAGTGTGGTACAATTTCGATAAACCTCCCAGTTACATGTGTATACGGATATTCTTCAAAAATGAGCATATTGTTCCAACGATTAAATGTTTTCCTTTGTATGTAAAAAGAAGAAAAAAGGAAAAAAAAAGGAAAACACTTGAGAAAATTTTAAATAAATGCTTGTCATTATTTAGGCTTAAATAGTAAAGAACATGGCGATATTAAATTAAAAAAAAAAAAAAAAAAAAAAAAAAAAAATGATTTGACATTATGACCCCAAATTGGTGACGTTACCTCCTGTTTTGATCACCTATAAAATGTTACTTTGCCATTCTGATGATATACCTTCGTGATACCTTTTCAAAGTTTAAATGTGTTCATAACGAAGTTGATATTCTACACTTTGGAATTTATTTTATTTTTTTACTCATCTTCCTTTTTCCACTTTTTCGCAACAAATTTGTGAATATCTTTTGAAGGGGGTTGGAACATTCTTTTTCCCATTTCGACGGTTTTGTGAAATAAATATAGGGCCAATGTTTTAAAAGGTTCCGGTTTAAAAACCTTTTCTGTATGTTCAATAGAAGAATGTTTTCTCAACGGCTGGGTAGTCATATGCGTACATGTCATGATAGAGAAGAGACGACGCGGTGCAAAAAAAATGCACATATTTTATGTGCATGAACTGATATGCGATAAGAAATGCGCGTTATTAAAAAGGTATGACTGTAAGGCCAAACGGGAAAATCACCGCTATCGCATTTAAAAAACGTAAAAAAAGGAAAAGGAAAAGGTAAAGGAAAAATGGTCCTTCACAATGGTCCCACTGTTTTACAGACATTGTTTCGCAAAATGTATAGGATCAAAATTTTTATGAAAATATTATTTTCGAAAACGTGCAAAAAGATGAACGGCTACGGTATGGGTAATCTCTTCACTTCATACTGCATACGTTGAAGGGTTACTTCTCGGTGTACGTCAAATGGGAAGGGAGGAGGCGTGAAACTAGAGGGCATCCCGTAGAAAGAGATACACGTACGCATGGGAAGTATGTAAGTAGGTACTCGCGAGTGTGTACACTCATTTGAGCATGCGCAGGTGCCTTATTTTGTTCATCTCTCTAGGTAGCCACCATGCGACGGCGTCCCACTTTTCGGCGCATGTGTTGTTTGTACATGTGGGAACTTGCAAAATGATGGAGGGGAAGAGGCCAAAGTACAATGTTACACGGGTGTGTAAACGCAAAGACGCGCGTGTTTGCGCTCATGGATGAATTATACATTGGGTGCACAAATCGCACGGGAGCGGTGAGGGATAGCAGTCTCACTTTTTCAAAGCTGCCTCGGATCACTTCTTCAACGCTGCCTCGGATCACTTTTTCAAAGCTGCCTCGGATCACTTTTTCAAAGCTGCCTCGGATCACTTCTTTAATGCTGCCTCGGATCACTTCTTCAAAGCTGCCTCGGATCACTTCTTCAACGCTGCCTCGGATCACTTCTTCAAAGCTGCCTCGGATCACTTCTTCCGGGCAGGCTTTGGCTTCGCAGCGGACTTGCTTTTCATAGTGGCCTTTTTGTCAATTTTGGTATTTATGAGAACATCTTCCTCTTTGTCCTCCTTTGATTCACTCAAATCATCCATATCTTCATCCGATTCGTATTCATTATTTTTAAATACGGTTTTTTTCTCACTAGATTTCAATCCTTTTCTAATGGCATTTGGATCATTTTTGATAACATGTGAAGCGTTATACAAACGAGTAAAAGAAGCTTTAACTTTTGAATCTAATTTATCATATAAGTTTTCTTGAGTGGGTAATCTTAAGCATGAAATATTTTCAGTAATAATATCTTTGGTAATATTATATTTTTCCATTAATTCAATAGATTCTGTAATATTATTTTTATGTAAAGGTGTCATAATTTTAAAATATATATAATTTAAAAATCCCGATGTGACCATATGTTTTGGACATACATTAAGTTTGTAAGATATATTAAAACAAAGTTCATTTAAAAGTCTTTTATTTTTGTTATATGTTGAAATTTTTCCAAAAGCTGAAGGAAAATTAATTCTACCAGACATAAATGATTTTAATAATTTTATACGCATAACTGGACATACACATGAAAGTATAGAAAAATGTGGTAATAGAGAAAAGTCCATAGTAGTTTTCATATTATACTTAATTTTATCAGCTAATGATAGATCATATGAAATTTGTGAAAATGTATTCCATTTATTTATAGCATTAACTGATTTATCATTATCATTAAATACATTAGTATAATTTTCACTTATAAAATATGGAATAAGTTCATAATCAACAAAAAATAGATCCATAATTTCTCTTACTTTTAATTTGGATGATTCATGAAAATTTAATAATTTTAATGTTATTTCGAATGGATTTGCTAAAGATTGTACATTTTTGTTAGAATTATTTAATTCTTTTTTTAAATCTAAAAATTGTATTCTTTTATACGTTCTTGATAATAGCTGTAATGTGTTTAACATTTGTCTCATATCACCATTTGCACTTTCCCATAATAATTCTAATGCATTTGGTTCCATCATAATATTTTCTTTTTTACATATTTCTAAAAGTCTTTTTACAACACTATTTTTATTTGGTAATGTAAATTTTAAATCATAACATTTGTTAGCTAATGTTCTCATTTTATTATTTTGCCTATCATTACATATACATATAATTGGACATTTTGTTTTTTCTATTAATTTTAAAATGGCTGCACTTCCTCCCTTATCACCACTAGACATACCATCTACTTCATCCATTATAATACATGTTTTTTTTAATTTACGACTTTTTATAGATGCAATAGAATAACCTCCTGTAGCCATTTCGCTAATTTTTTCAACAGCTGCTTTATTTCTCTCATCTGATGCATTAAATTCTATTACATTATATCCTGAATTTTCCGATACTATTTTTGCTGTTGTTGTTTTTCCAATTCCAGCTGATCCACTTAATAGAGCACATCTAGCATTAACATTTTCGTATACCCCTCTAAAAGTTTTTGTAACTTGTTTTTTTAAACCTTTTATACATACATCTTCCCAACTATTTAACCAATTTTTTAATTTCAATACATTTTGATTATTTCCTACTAATTCGTTTAAATTCTTTGGTCTATATTTTTCCACCCATAATTGGTTTAAAATTTTATTCTTGTCCATATCGTTATTATCACTACTTCCGTTTATATCTTTCTCTTTTTCCTTCTCATAAGAATTACTATTGTTGTAACTATCACTTTCATTTTTGTACGTGCTATTGTAATCATTTTCCTCTTTCTTTGTAAACTTTTCATTTTCAAATTTAACATCAGAATCGTCTTTGTTGGTTTCTTTCTTATCCTGTGGAAATAATTCCAAAAGTTGTTCTTCGTTCAGTATTTTAATGATAGATTTGCTTTGTTGTGATAATTCAAACGCTTTTTGGTATTTCTTTCCTTCATTGTATAATCTTCCATCTTCTAAATATTCTCCATGTATAAGATAATGAGTTCTACTCGATACAGCTGACATTACGCTTCCACCATGTTCTTTAATTTTACTTTGTAACTCATCTCTCGAAAAATTTTTAAAAACACCTGTGAGAACAAATTTAAGGTTGTTAAAGGGAAGATAATCAAACTTCTCCTCGTTATTATCACCAACTTTATTTCCATCTTTCTGTTTTATATTTCCTTTGATATCCTTTCCCGGGGATGCTTGTTTTTTTTTAAATCTCCCCTCATCTGCGTCTTCTGCTTCCTGCGCATCTTCATCTCTTTCTCTCTTCATAATAGAATGCGCGCTTTCGCTTTTCGTGCTTTCGCTCTTCGCATGCCTACTGTCCCTTTCGAGTAGGTCGAAATATTCGCTTACATTCTTCACTGGAATTTTGTTCCCGCTACCTCCACTGCATCCATCTGTGGAGGTGCTCTTCTTTATTCCGCTTTTACTTTCTATCTTTTTCGAGCTGGGCTTAAAGTAAGAGGTTATATCATAATAAACGGGTTTTCCAGAGGTCTTTTTCTCGAATGTTTTATTTACATTACTTGTGGTGTTATTTTCTCCTTCCACCTCAGAATCGTCCTTAATCTCAACAATGTTCTTTCCTTTCGATTTATCTTTCCCTTCATAATTAAAAAAATCATCATCCTCATCATCATCAAACAAATTGCTCGAAAGTTTTTTCAAACGTTTTCTCTTCCTCCCTACATCACTACTGTCATCATGAAACGGTTTCTTCCCTTTGGAACTCATTTTTGTGCTATTTGGAAATTGCAAGTGTAAATATTCGGGTAACGAAAGGTAGAGCAGTAGGGGGAATATGCAAGTGTGTGTTAGGGATAGGAATAAGCCAAATTAGCGTCAGAATTTTAATTAAATGCAAACAATGTGGATGGGCATGCTCACACGTATGTATCTACCAATGTTAATATGCGCCTAATTTTTGTACTACGTAAAGTGTGAGTTTCTGTGGAAAAATAAGTGCAGCAGATCAAATGCAATTATATGTAAATATTGTCGGTATAAGAGTACATGCGGGTATATGTACGTATATTTATACAATGCTTGCATACGTACATATGTATGCTTATGTGTATATATTCGCTCTGTATATATATGAGTTTACATGTACGTATGTGCAAGTATGCATTTTATTTGGGGAGGGGGCAAAAAATTTCTCAAAATGAGCGTACGGGGTTTCATGGGGGCCTAGCCTTCCTGTCGTATAATTCCCGGATTACGCTTGCGTTGAGAGGAGAAAACGAAGAAACAAATGAAGGCAGAGATGGAAGTGCAAATGTAAGGCAAAGAAGGAAGTGCAAATGTAAGGCAAATTAAATTCAAAGCGATATGTTTTCATGCGATTATCTCGTTCTCACAAAAATCGATTTCGTAAGAAAAATACTTGAATGTATGATGTGTCAAAATGCAGAGAGAAAAATAGCCTAATTAAAAAGTGGGAGGAAAATAAACGCACTTTATTCTGAATGCATGAGGCAAGAAAAAAAAAAATAATAATAATAAAATAAAATAAAATAAAATAAAATAAAATAAAATAAAACAAAATAAAATAAAAAAAACGGAAATCGCGTATTCAGTCTCTGTTTACGAAAAAGAAAAGGGGAAAAATTTAAACAAAAATGCATACGTTTTGGATATCCCAACTGCTCGCTTTATAAAAGCATATTACATTTTCTCCTGAAGGGAAACACTCCATGGATCGAACAGTAAAGAGTGTTTTATAAATGCCATTTAAGCTTTGGTTCTTCTCGTCTTCGGTGATCTTCCGTTTTGCGGAACTCCAGTCGCCGTAATTCCCCTTTGTAGCTTTCTCTATGCTCCCTTTTTTCAACGCATCACTTTTTCATGAACTGCCAATAAGCGAAACTCTCTTTGAAAAGCTGTCCTCCTTCGTCTTTTTAAAAATAGAGATAAGCTGAAATGTACTATTTCTCTTATAAGAAGGGGGTTACCCACGAATAGTCTTGCTCTGTAATGACAGTGAGCTTAAAAATATGTTTTCTTTTTTTTTTCTTTTTTTTTTTCTTTTTTTTTTCCAAAGTATTCCCTTTTTTTTTTTTTTTTTTTTTAAGTTAACATTGTTAACTAAATCGCACATAATTCAGCGTCTTACGCAAGTGATAAAAGCATTTTGTTTGTCTATAGCGCATTACGCACATGTTTGGAAGATACACATTTGGCGTTTCTTATGAATGAACATAAGGAGGGAGAACCATATATTTTCACGTTTTGACATAGATTATAATTGTAATCATCGACCTCTGACATTTTAAAAAAATGAAAAAGATGATTTTCTCCTGCTTTTTTATTCTGCACATGCACAGCAGATTTACCTATAGGACTTCCCATTGCGTACTTTCTAATAAAAAAAAAAAAAAAAAAAAATTGCGTCTTTTAAGTGGTGCTGACGAGCACGCAGTTTGCATTTTTTTCTGCATGTTCCCTGTTCAAGGGAGTGTGTAACAGTGTGTGTCTACTTCCGTACTTTCATAAGTACTTACACGTTCGTGTACCACTATCTCCACGCTGCCAACCATTTTGGAAAGGCCTCATAGAACAGTTTAAAAGTGCACGTGAATGGATACGTAAATGATCTTTTCAGAGAAAATTAATTCCATTTTTTGTGCATATAAAGGCGCTGGTGTAAAGTGAAAAAAGTAAAAGTTAAGGTGCAAACTTTTGCATCTGTTCCCTTACCCTTATGCGAATTCAGTTCCTTTTTATTCCCATCCAAAGGCTTAGTACAGTTATGTATACATTTTCATTTTGTATAATTTTTTAACTCACGAAGAAGTTCATTTTTCCACTTGTTTTTCATTTTGGTAGTAATGTCCTTCCATCCTTTTTTATTTTCATTTAATAATTGTATAAAATTGCAACGTGCACATTTATCCTTAAAATATAAGTCGTAAAAATTGTACAGACTAGTAGAATCAAATATTTCTAATTCCCCAATGAAATCAGCATATGCTTTCCACCATACTTTAAATAAAACGTTTTTAGGGATATTTTTTTTTTCTGTAAATGCTACACATTTATCCCAAATTTTTTCCATCATATGTATATACACACATCTATGTTGATCATATATTGAATTCCATGACATGTACATATCTTTTTTACTAACAAAGAAATAAAAACTGTCAATTTTTTTTTTTAATTCTTCTTCTGATAGTTTTAAGCTCGTTTTAAAATTTTCCTTACTTCTATATTTTACCTGATTTGACCCTATTTTGTCTTTTTTATCTTCACTCATGTACATGTGCATTTTTTTTCTTAACCTAAGCAAATATTCATTTGAATTTAAAAATTTCTTTCCTAATTTTGATCTAACAGCTAATTGTTTGTCATTCAGTGCATCAGTTTTTAAATCCATGTCTGCTTGTGACTGAAGAGGCTGATAGAACTGAGACAAATTTCTGACATTGTCTCTCCTTTGTAGAGTCACATGAAAATATGCATTCCCTTCGGTTATAGGGAGTAGTTGCATCTGCG
Organism: Plasmodium ovale wallikeri; assembly: GCA_900088485.1. Classification (NCBI taxonomy): domain Eukaryota; phylum Apicomplexa; class Aconoidasida; order Haemosporida; family Plasmodiidae; genus Plasmodium; species Plasmodium ovale. The sequence continues at coordinate 21,414 of FLRD01000020.1, read as the reverse complement.
TGGAAGAGTAAAAAGGAGAGATTTTACATAACCGTTGTTCCTCCTTATATGTGAACGTGAGAAATGGGAATTGTTGAGAAAAGAGATTTCCCTAAGAGTGCCCTCTCCACATACGTACATGTTCGAAAGGATACAATTGCATAGGGAGAAATACAAAATTTTGTATCTCCTTACCATAAACAAAAGACAAGACAACACCAGAGCGGGTGTCTTCAAAGGTTCCATAAGTAGTACACCAATAAAACCTCTAATGGAGTGTTCCATTTTTCGATTACTTTGTTCCAAAAAATAACACCTCTTTTTTTTTTCTCTTTTTTTTTTTTTTTTTTTTTTTTTTTCCGATAAGCTAAGTACTTTTAGTTATGTTAATAATTCTGAAAAAATGGAAAACAAGGAAGAAGCGTAAATAACCACACTATGCTGTAACCTACAAAAAATGCATTTAGGGAAAAAATCTACCTTAGTATTATTCCACTTTACTTAAAATGAGAGAGAACCTAAAGAAGGAAATGAGCGTGGCACCAGGGAGGTTCTCCCCATATTGTGCAAATGCAATCGCAAATCTCTGTTATTACTATCAGCAAAACTATCGCAATTCCACAGCCGCTGTAGTTCTGCAACGATCACTATTACTATTATTATTTTTCGTTTTTCCCATATATATATATATATATATATATATATATATACATATACCTAAATGTCATGTAGGTGAGAACTGATCAGCGATGATGGGTGACAGTGTCGAAGCAGCACGTGTTGGGGTGACAACGACAAGGCGTGACGCACACTGACTGGGGTTGCATTAAGTTGACAAGAAAAAATTCTTTTACTTATAACGTCGTTAGTACATTTGTACATCTGTTCACATCTAACATTAAAAAGGTAAAAATGAAACATGAAAAGCGAAAAATAAAAGAACAATAATTCTGGTTTTACGTATTCACAAATGTAGATGCAAGCGCATAAACACAGTGTACAAAGCTGCGTTATTTGGCCGTTATAATACCATATGTATATACGCACACATACGTATACGTACACTCAATGGCATTCTTAATGTTTTGCAAAAGGAAAAAATAATAGGAGATATCTTTCCATGGCTCTTTAGACCCCAGTCGGTTTCATTCTTGTGCACCCAAAACTTTCGTACCTGAAACGGATTAGTGCTTTCAAATTTTAAGAATTTGCTCATGCAAATTTGTGCCTATATTGTTTTATGAACGTGGGTTCAGGTTTGTAATACTGCCTGGTAAAAAAGTTTTTTCAAATTTTTCTACGAGTGTTTTGCTGAAAGGGAGTACTTCTTAGAACAAAATTTTACCCTTTTTTTTCTCCGTTTTTTTCCTGTCATTTTTACAACTTTCTGTTTCCTTCCATGTATATAACAAAGTGTTTTCGTAAAAATAGTAATTATAAAAAAATAAAACTCTTTATATAATCACCTAATTTTACGTTTTTCTCGTATGCATTATGTGATGAAAACAAATTTAATCTCCATGTCCTTGTTAAAAATGTTTTCAATTAGTAATTACCATTTTAGTCATCTGTTAGAATTACCAACACGGAAAAAAAAAGAGAAACGTACAAACGTGCAAACGTGCAAACGCAGAAACGTAGAAACGCAGAAACGCAGAAACGCAGAAACGCAGAAACGCAGAAACGCAGAAAAGCAGAAAAGCAGAAAAGCAGAAAAGCAGAAAAGCAGAAAAGCAGAAAAGCAGAATAATTCCAACGTGTACACTTTTTTAAACAGTGATGCATGCGTTTTAGTGACTCTTTCGCTAGATGTGTTTACCAAGTTGACACACTTTGTAAATGGATTTTTACCATTTTGAAATTGACGAAAATATGTAGCATGTTGAAAAAAAAAAAAAAAAAAAAATTCATGACAACTTAATAAATTCAACATGGTAAGCGGAAAAGCATGCAAGGGGAATAAAAATTTTCGAAGAGATGTAGATGAAATGGATAAACGAGATATCCAGCTTTTAGGCCAAATGGCGTTTCATTGCAAATGAAGAGGTGCAAAAGTTACACATTAACATGATGAAAGCGCAGAACTTCCATTCTGGAGTTAACTCCGCAAAAAATATGGACACACACACACACATGCTTATTACTCACATAGATTACTGAATTTATAGGAACACCCATGCAACCTCTTCAAGTTCGCTTCTTTCGCATTGAAATTATCTAAATGAGAACGTACTTCTATTGGGTGAATTGCGGATGGAAATGGCTGACATTGCTCATTTGGGAGCATCGAATGGTTTGTTCTATGTTCGCTTTTCCTCTTTTTCCAATTTAGCTTATTTCACGAGAATGGATTGAAGAGGAGAAATATAGTACCCATGCGTAAGAGCACCAAACGGATGTCTTATATACACGTGCATGCGTTTGCGAAGACGCGAATATGTGGGTACATATACGTGCGTACACTTTTTAGAGGGCACCATCACCTAAGCTACCAATTACATTAGCATGTATTTACCCACTCGAATTCGCAAAGCTCTTTCTCTACTTTTAAAAAATAAAATTATATCAAAAAAAGTTGCAAAAAAATTATTGAACATGTTTCACATTTATAGCATTTTTTCCAATGCAAGGAAAAGGGGGTTATAACAAAATTAGATGATATATCGCGGGAGGAGGCAAGGAGATGGGGAACAGTTATCGCGCCGCATCCGAGTAAAACGTGAAAAAGCTCGTAGTGGGAGCGCACATACGTGAGTACATTTATTAACATGTATGCAGTGCAAATCGATCTAATTGTCATCCCCCTATCCTCATTAACAAATAAAAAATACAAAAATGGGAAAATTCTAAAAACGGAAAGCCTCAAAACGGAAAGCCTCAAAACGGAAAATCTCAAAACGGAAAACCTCAAAACGGAGAAATAGATGAATATGGCATCATGTAGTAAACACTTTTTTCTGGGAAAATTCTACCTGCTTTCAAGGTGCGCATTGTAAAGGGAGGATTTCATTTGTGTGTCCAAGAATCCAAGGAAAAACTGTATTTCGCCCATTCCTTCGCTTTCTCTCCCCTCTGAATGAACAGCTGCATAATTGCGTCTTAGCAAAAGGCTTTTCTCCCTTCATGTTTTGTTTGCTTCTTCTCGTTATTCATGTATATCCCTTTTGGATGCCACGTTTGTTGAGCTTACCGATGAGTTAGTTTTTCGAATGAATTGGAAATCATTGTCTCTCCCCTCATTTTGCTATTGCCAATACCAGAAGGTGAGAGTCTTGTAGGGAAACAAATAAACTCATGGTAGGATAATCCTAATTGGTATAAGCTTTCAATTCGTTCATTAAAAAACCATGCCATTTCAATTTCATAGCGTTAGTAGAATATTCCCAATTTTTGTTTGTGTTATCTATAAATTTTTTATACACATCTTGTGTGCATTCACCTTTTTCAAAGAGATTATAAAAATCACTTATGCTGTAATGGTCATTTTTCCTTAGTTCAGAAATAAGACTAGGATAAGCTTTCCACCATCCTTTTAGTAAATCCTTTATTGCTATGTTATGGTTGGAACCTAACACTTTAATATTTTGCCATAAATCATCCACCATATTGTAATACCTCCTCACACAACTATTATGAACATTAAACCATAGAATGTACATCTGCTTCTTAGTCACAGTTTCATTTAAGTTCTTAAGCATGGTGGACACTTCATCCTCTGTCATTTTTATGGTGCTCTCCGAATTTTTGTTTGCAAAATTTGCGTCTTCCTTATTTTGTACATTTGATATGTTATAATGCGAATAACTAGCAGCACTCCTTTGTCTCCTCTTTTGCATTTTCGTGGAAGCTTCTTCGTTATTTATTCTAAACGGTAGGCATCTCTCTTGTTCTGAGTCCATTTCGACAGTTTCTTTGTTCTCCTGTTCTGAACTCATTTCAGCAGTTTCTTTGTTCTCCTGTTCTGAACTCATTTCAGCAGTTTCTTTGCTCTCCTGTTCTGAACTCATTTCAACAGTTTCTTTGTTCTCCTTAGATTTATCCTCGGGAGGGGATTCAGCCAAGTTTCTTAAATCGAATTTATCACATAATTTTACGTGTGTATATACATTCTTTTTGTTAATATTTGTGTGTGACTTTTGCAAAAGTTATATGCAAAAAAAAGAAGAGAAAAAAAAAAAAAAAAAAAAGTGTTTTCAGAATAATTCAGTTTATGCATAAGAGGTATGTCTGGGGTATCCGCGCAATAACTACGCATGTATGCGTAGATGATGTATGGAAATGTGCACAAATACGTATGGAGATACACGCATGCACGTAGACGCATGTATGTGTTGATCGACTATTAGCAAAATTGTCTACTCACCAAGAACAAAAGGAAGGAAAAATAAAAAAACAGCACCTTTAACTTTTTAGAGTGCATTAAATTTGTTAATCCCTTATTTTTGAAAGCCATTTTTTGCATTTTTAACTGGAAAGAAAATAGCACCGCGTAATTTTTTTTTTTTTTTTTTCTTTTTTTTGACCCCGGGTTTGGCCTTTTTTGTAGAAGAGTGAAGCTTAGATAATTGGCACTCTTGTTTTACTATATATAATTAGCTTCCTTTAATTGTTATATAAATAGCTATTTAAAAAAAAAAAAAAAAAAAAAGTTACAAAGTTGTAACCATCTTATATAAAAAATTCTATTTCATTAGAAATAGCCAGTCGCATTTGCTTAAACTAATTTTTATAAATCCCCTAATTAAAAAAAGTAGAAGTTGCAACAAAACATGTCAAAATATTTATATCAATGTAAATGAAAAAATGTTCTGAATGTGACATTACGATGGTGTTACCATAACATTAATTTTATTTTTTTTTTTTTTTTTCCTACACAAAAACGGTTAAATAGAAAAACTATATAAAAGATAAATTACATTGGCAAAAATGTAGAAAAAATAAAATAGGGATTTAGAATATTTTACAAGACTCGAAAATTTTGGAAAAATAACTTTTCAAGATGATATTAAAAAAAAAAAAAAAAATTTAAAAAAAAAAAAAAAAAAAAAAAAAAAAAAATGACAAAAGTTTGATTCGTTTATTTTATATACATAATAGTAGCCAATATAATGGCTATGAGGAAGCGACAGTAAATCAAACGGTGGGTTACTGCAAATAGTGACACAGATCGTGATGGTGGTAATTCGCGAATGACGTAGAGAACATATAAAATTGGTCCTATTATTATAGGTAAAAAAAATTTCTATTGAAAAAAGCGTTTAGTAGGAGAAAAGAAACAAAAAGGGAAGGAAAAAGTCCTTATATGAGCCCAAAATATATATAATTCATTTTGCAAGTAGATAATAATATTTAAATAATAGCAATTCTGCGATGTCGTCTTATTCTTTTGTTTGTTTCCTTCACAAGTTATTCCTTTTTTTTTTTTTTTTTTTTTTTGGCTTTGTAAAAAGTATGTGAAATTTTTATTTTCGACGTACTCTTTGTAAGGTAATATTATATGCACAAATGATAACTCGTCGAAGTTTTTCTTTAGCCATCAAAAAAAAAAAAAAAAAGGAAACGAAAAAATGTTATCGAATGTGTAATAGCTCAATTTTACACTACATTAAATGTATACTGTGGTTAAAATGTTTTTTCACATCAATGTGCGAATCGGTTTTTACCATCCGGTGGGGTTGCACACATAACCCTGAAAAGAAATTCCCTTTGTAAAAAACAAACACAAATGCCCCTTTCACTTATTAATATTTATATCATGCTGGATGTGATGCACAAATCATGCGCATCTTAGGAAAATCCATTTGGTCTAGTAAAAGGGGTCAGGGAAAAGGACAACCGCTTCGTACACTTTATATATGCACACTCGTGTTCCCTTCATACCTTCAGCGCGTCACTTTGGGGAGACAAAGATTCATGTGATAAAAATATAGGATGAAATATAAAAAACAAAGAGGCAAAGCCAAAAAGGTAAATAATGGCTTAAAAGGAAAAAAAAAAAAAAAAATGTCAAAATCACACATATGAATAAAAAAAATACGCAAATGGGCTAGGGAGCAGTGGAAAAATGTGTACCTAGGTGTAACCTGTTATAACTGTAAAAAATCATTGGTGCGTTAAGGGATTACGCGTATTGTTGAGAATTTAGCTGATATAGTTATCCTTTTTATGTATATACACACATAGACATGGTACAAAAAACGCAGATTTTTTTGTGATTATGTTAGCTTCCGCCTCTTGCCTTAGCAATAATATAAGCAAAAAAGGAGCAATTTAGACCTGAACATTATGCTTCAGTGAATCTTTTTTTCTGTTAATTTTTTATGCACTTTTAATTTCCCCAGATGAAAGACTACAAGACTATGCATTCATTGATAATGAGTATTCTGAGAGGGGAACCAAAACTTCCTCCCTCTGTGGAAGTATTTCTTTTGACACGTTAACAGTTCGTATATACATATGAACATGCGAATAACGTAAATACTGCATGCGCCCAGGTAAAGATCAATTCTGATTTTGTTTTCCCTGATGTGGTAAAATGCTATAAAGCAAACGCAAAATGGGCATGCAACATCTGTTCATAGGTTTGTATGTGGTTAATTATGCAGGAAGTAAAAATTTGCTGCAAAAAAAAAAAAAAAAAAGAAGAAGAAACAGAAACGCAAAACGGAGCAGCGAAGCAATTTCCTTTTCAACTATACCAACCATAACGTTAACATGAGTAAGAATTCGTGAAATCGGACTAGGTGGCAATGTGCTCTAGTGCACGTGTGATACATTTTTATATGACCTTTAAGAGACAGTAAGGGTAAAGTGCTCTTTATGTAACCATAGCCAATATGAAACATAGATGTAGTGTATCAATTTTTTAGCTGGTTAACATGAAAGAAAAGTATTAAGTCCTTATAAAGGAAACCTCTGTTATATCTAAAATGGGGTGTAGAGCTATTCGGTAACTACCGTCATTGTGCTTGCGTACATTCATTTTGGTGTTATTTCCACAAGCGAGAACTGCTTTGTCTGCATCACTACCAGACACACTGCGCCTTTTCACGCTAAACGGCAAGGCTATTCCCCCTCCTTTGCTCAAATTGGATTGCATAAAAATGCTTGATTGAGAAAATCGAAAATCAATTTTTAGGTAAGTATTAATTTATGTAACTGTTAAAAAAAAAAAAAAAAAAGTGTACTGATAACACTGTTTTAAGTGTTATTAGTTTTAAAATGGCGGGGAGACAGGTAAATGTTAAATTGTAAAATCTGACATCGTTATGTCCACCTTCTCAGTTGTACACTACCAGTCAGAAGCAGAAAAGAAACTCTACTTCTCCTAATGAATTGTACATATTTATTTAGTTATGCATTTGTAATCATTGAAAAATATTTTTGGGCTCATATATGATATTCTGTTAACTGTATTCACCTGCAATTCCAGGAACTTTCTGTAATAGCCTTTTTTGTAATCTTTACTTAAAAACGTTTAGCGTGCTTTTTAATGCATAAAATATTTATTTATAAGGTGTGTATCACTACACCATTTTAGTTAAATCCAAATGAAGTTTGACGTGCGTTAACTATTTTATGTGAAGATGCTTAACCACGTCAGTAAAAATGAACATCGATAAAAAAAGGCGCAGATCGTCGAAATTAGAGTTCTGCTATGAATGTATATAACACATACTTAAACATTTTTTTCTGAACCTTTAAACTGAGGACTAATTGCGAATTGAAAGGAGGGGAGAGGAGAGACGAAAAAAGAATATGAACCAACAAAATGGGGGTAATTTTGAGGGAAAAATATAATTTTCTGCTTTTTCTTTTTCTTAAAGGATTATGCACAGTTGGTGAGAGTAAATTTTTGCTTTAATTAAAATTTATTAGAGCTTTATGACATATCGGAGAACAAACTACATAATACACATTTTAAAATATAGAACTTTTTTAAAATAAAAAAATGCATAAAGAATGTCTCTTTTACCTAAAGGCATTACTTTCATAAAACGCATTTCAAGGCCATTCATTAAATGCTAATCTTTACTAGTTATAATGATAAAATTAAAATAAGCGGGTTGGTTCAATACGTTAAACTGTAGTTACTATGCAACTTACGAAACGTGAGATACTCGTTCGGGTTATTAGTCATACCTCTGGGTCACGTTCTATAAGACGCTCATTTGCATACAATCGCGAGTAGATATACACACATACATGCCGCATATAAGTTCTATTATAATCATCCTTTTATTTGGAAAAAGGGATGGCTCCTTCTCATATCATCGTTATGAAGACACAACTTTATTTATTTTTTTATATTGACTAAAGTGCATGCTAAAAATGGAATGTACACAATACAAGCATTACTTTGTAGGATAACCATTCGCATTTAAAAAAATATATATATTAGTAGAATAATAAGTTGATGTAATATAGTCTTTTTTTTTTTTTTTTTTTTCCCTACCCTCGCCTGCTTGACCGTTTTTCAATACCATTTTGCGTATACATATGAACATATACATCACTGTTAAATCATTACTATAAATAAAACGGGAACAAATCTTATTAAAAAAAAAAGACAGTAGCGGAGCATTATAATGCCGTGCCCGTTAAGATATACCTTCCTCAATTTTTTCCACATTTTTAAGCTTTGAAAATGTTTAAAAAGGGAAAATAATGCTTACATGCTTACACTTACGTATACGTGTGCATAAATAAACATTCGTATTCTTACATTCAAGGGGTATAAGCATTAGATACAAACATATTTAGCATAAGCACATATGCATATAATATGGCACAGTAAAATATTTGCGCTTCCATTTATTAGTAATATATGTTAATATTTTTTTTAATAATACATTTTTTTTTTTTTTTTTTTTTCCTAAATGCAATGTAAAATATATGCATTAATATTGTACAATTTATATGGAATATTCATATACTAAAAGGGGAAATAAATATATGTATATGATAATGCGCGGTTTTCACACGATGAAAACTATTTTTTCACTGCTTACTGCCAAAAAACATGTTTATAAGTAATTGCATAAAAATATAATAATCGTTAAAAGATAAAAAATATATTTTAATCGTATTATTATCATGGTTTCTAGAAATAATTAAAACTAGAATAAAGTTGAAAAATATTTTATTATCTTTTCATGCGATTTTATATTTTTATATTTGTAGTAATTTTGCTTTTAACTTTTAAAAAATATAAGTAAAATTTTTGCAGTATAACATTTTTTTTTTTTAATAAATTTATATAATACCATAGAAAAAAAAGTTGCTTTCTTTTTTTTTTAAAAAAAAAATTAGTTTAAACTCAATTTTTATAAATAAAAATTTACTAGAGTTTTAATTGGAATTATAATAAAAAATTGCATAGGTTTTTTTTTTTTTTTTTTCTTTTTTTTTTAAAGTATTATAACTCAATAAAAATATGGATTTTTCTTAATTTTACGCTTATATTTTTATTACTGCGTCATTTCGCCATTCTGTTACCATTTTTGGTTATTTTTTATTATATATTTTTTGTATTTGTTACAAGATATTTTTGTATTTTTTATTATATACTTTTTGGTATTTGTCACTTCTCCATATTTTGGTGCTTAATATACATACATAATATATGCATATATATATATACATATATTTATATCTTCTCGTTTACCTTATGTTTTTCCTTTTTTTTCTTTGCCCATTCAAATATTTTTATTTTTTATTGCCTAGTTTTCATAAAATTTAAGTTATTCTTTTTTGCGAAAAAGAAAATAATGGTGAAGAAAGATTGCAATAGCATATGTAAAATTTTGGATGACGCTAACGGAGGTAATGGTACTACAGCTGCTACGTTTTATTATAACCGAGGCAGCAATGTAGTTAGTGAAGAGGAATTAAAAAAACTCCAGAGAAAGGGGAAAATGAGCATGCTTTTTTTTTTAATAAAAGCCTTTATTTTTGCCCACCTAATATGGATACTCCAATTTTATGCTATTAATGTAAGGAAGACATGAAAGAAAAATATAAAAGGGATATGTGACAGCGGCACACAAAAGTGCTTCCTTCGTTTTTTGTTGTATGTGACAAGTGTGCATGCACATATATTCGTGTGTAAGCATATTACAATTGCCCAGACTGTCTTAATTTATCTTTGTGTCCTTTTTGTGCTCCCTTTTTTTATCTCCCATTTGGCACAATTTGTGAGAATATATATATGTGTATTACCCTTTCAAACAATGCGTTTATATGCCCCCGAATTCATTGCAGGTCACCTTCCATGAGTCGGGAAAGGAGAATTACGATATGCGAAATGGAAACGCATCAGTCTTTAGAAATAATAGGATGTTAATAGAAAACTTAAGAAATATAAATTCCTCATACGAGACGTTAGAACAGAATATTGTTGACAAAATAGAAAATATTTACGAGCAACAGACTAGAAACATTGCTTCGAAAATTATGGGATTTATAAAAAAAATTGATTTAATTGTTGAAAAGGAAATTGTAAAAACTTTGAAATATATAGATACAGAGAAGGATGAACCAATTCAAAGTGGTATAAACTTTTTCGAAAAAGTAAAGAATTTTTTTAAAGGATTGCAATTATTTTCTACGCCTATATTAGGCACAATAACTGCATTAACAGCCTATTACTTTAAGTCTCAAGTATTTACTACAGCTGTTACCTTAACAGTAGCCTTCTTACCTCTCATATCAACGTGCTACTTATTTTATAAAATATACAAGATACGGAGCGAAACATTAAAATGAAGGGTATGAAATACATACAGAACGTGTATACATTTTTTTGTATTAAAAGCAGTATAATCTTTTCAGCATATGCGTAGAAGCAATATAAGAAACCGTATGGGGTAAATGTTCTCCATTGCACGAAACTTCACATGTAAAACAGGGAGTTACAAAAGAAATTTAACCTGCGAAAGCGTGCCCACGTTGTGAGCACCATCAGGGAATCATCACTTCGAGTTATGCGACATTCGAGTGAGAGGAGTACATGCACGCACTAGCGCGGGAATTTGCATGCGTACACTAGGGCATATGCATGTACTTTTATAGTTATCCCTTTTTTCGATTTTTCAATTTTCCAATTTTTCAATTTCTACCCTTTTTTTTTGTGCTTTTAATGCATATACCATTCGGAACAAATTAATGCACTTCGTTATTGTGCATATATGTATATACGCATATATACATGTATAAAAATACGCAAATGTGCATAGTTATGTGTAACCCCAGTAGTGTGTTTGCACTCCTGCACTTAGAATTTATTGGGATGCTTTCATTATAAATTGCGCTCTTCACAAGGTTTTGATTGGTGTACGTTCATTTTCATGGCCATGCGTAGGCATGGCATACGAATATTGAAAGGCAAGGTTGATTTTTCTGCATCGAATTTTTCTGCGGACCAACACCTTTCGGGTTTTTAAAATGCACAGATCTTAGGCAAACAATTTCTTACAAGGTAGTATATAAAAAGTTCACGTGTATACAAGAATTATGCAAATTTTTTATTTAACTACTGTGTCTTTAAACCTGAATTCATGGAATCTCCCTGTCATATGTGCTTTTGCAAAAGCGTTTTGATGCACTTTTTTTTTTTTTTACCCATTATCGTTCTCTATATTGTATGTCCTACTTCACATATGTCACGTTTTTTCTTACCTTTTTGTTGTTGGACATGGGTAAAATTTTGGAGACTTTTTAGCATAAATTAGTCTGGTTTTATACGAAAATTATTAGCTAAAAAATAAACAAGAAAAAATGTTTTGGCGAAAGGAATCGTTTATTCCTTTTATATGCATTAGAACTGAAATGGTGAATATGAATTATATAGTACTTTTATTTCTGCACCTACGTTATATGCTATATATTTTCATTAAGATACTCTTTTTCTTTTAGCACATCCTGATGACCATCACCTAACGGTGTGAAAGGATTTTAAATAAATGTAGGAAGAGCGAAAAAGTGGAGCATAAATTGAAAATTTTAAATTGTTATTCAATCGCGGTGGTTACGAGTGTTACCCGTAAGGTTCGTTCCTGTGTATGCGTGTGCGCATGTGTACGTAGCCTGATTATTCTTCGTATAAAATAAATGACTACACATCTGATACTAAAATGAATCCCTAGTAAAAATACCTTTTTTTATGCAAAATGTTAAACATATATTTTTCATCTGCCTGAAGGGGGTGAAATTTTCTACGAATCGTGTGACATTTTTGAGTGCTTTTCTTTGCTAATCTCCGCTATAGGAGTGTAAAAGCAAAATATAAAATTAATTAAATGTATATAATGTATGCCATGCGTGAGTTAAAACCAAATGGGGAGAATGCGATCCGCGGTAAGAGTTTTTTTTTTTTTTTTTTTTTTTTCAAATAATTAGACTGAAGTTAAAGAAAAATGGGCGTATATGTATTCTTTTTTCACATATGTAATAAAAAAATGAGTATCATTTTTCTTGCGAGAAAAAAGTAGGTTATGTTTCACGTTAGTAAAACGAAAGTAAATTTTTTTTATTTAAGATCCCATTCGTTAACACCTCTCCCCACATTTGTGCATTTACAAACATTGCACTTTTTGTAGCACTTTGGTAATTATTCAAGTTGAAAAAGTAAAATTTCTTTAAGTTAAAAAAAAAAAAAAAAAAATCGTTTTGTTAGAGAATATTCCTAAAACTTAGAAAACTTATCGCACCATGCACAAGATACCGCATGGAATCAAAAAAGGCGAAGCGCAGTTGTCGCATGTGCAACGACGTAACCCTCGGATTAGTATATTTACCATTTTTCACTTAACATCCTCTTTAGGGGTCATAATAAGGGAGGACTTATTTCTATGCATTATTAAAAACTCCCCTGAAAATGCAAAACGTGCATTCATAAAGAAGTCGCAAAAACGTTTAGCATATCTGAGAAGATAACATGGCATTACGTAGTAGAAGTAAAAAAATTATTACGGTAACCTTGCTTTACGAAAAAGAGTTTTCGAGTAACATCTTACATTATAAGTTTTTAAAAAAAAAATTTATATCCTTAGATTATCATTAAGATTAAGCACTCGAGGTGACGTTTACATGGTAGATGTGCCATAAAATGTTTTCACAGTGCATTTACGAAAACATTATAGCAAGGTTCAGGGAATATTTGCATATGTACATATGTATGTGCGTACAGCTCGAAAAAGAAGGACATTACACAATGTGCAGCCCCTTCCTTGTAAATAACATTGTCACAAATGATAGTGCTGAACGTGAGAAATATCACAGGTGAAATAAATGAATAAAAACGATGACAAGGTGAACATATGGAAGAAATGGGTCAAGCGAAGAAGAGCAAATATGTGTAGGACAGCACATGCAACTTTATGAATATCTTTTTTTTTACAGAGAACTCAGATCCGTACGCCACCAGCTCCGAGTAATCCCTTATGTAGCATTTGTATATACACATGTGCATATAATTCCTTTAATGGATATACATCTTTACAACCCTACGGAGAGTACTATACGTTTCAAAATATTTTAATTATTTTTTTGGGGGGCTTTAGATAATATAAGATATTTTTTTTTTTATTTTTCGTTTTTTTTGGGGGTTTATTTTTTTTTTTTTTTTTTTTTTTTTTTTTTGTTCTGTTGAATTTTATGCGTACATAAAAAAGTAAGAACCTTCTCTATTGATAAGGCATCATAGAAGTTGCCTCGCATGGAAATAAACATTTTGCAAAAAAAAAAAAAAAAAAAAAATTTTAATAATTTTTTTTATTAAAAATTTTATTTTTACGAAGGGCATTTGTTTTATACATGGTGATATATGAAAGAACGAGTCACGGTACACCCGTACTGGTAAAAATATTCTATTTATTGTTGAAGTTTTTTTATACATTGAGTAAAATGTTTAAATGCGTTATTTACCCTAATTAGCCAAATTGAAAAGAAGAAAAAAGAAAAATTTTATTAGTTGTTAATTTATTTCATTACTTAAGTGTACTGCACCACTTTGGAATTGTTCTGTTTCCAATAATCCGTGAAGATTTTGCCATTAATTTTGTTTATGCAAATTTTCAGTTTTTAGGGGTATAACAGTGTAGATATATTATACCATATGGTATGTATTAGTGTTAACCCGTATATATATATATATATATATATATATATATATATATATATATACCTGTTATTATGTGCTTATAGGTGATAAATGTGCTCTATATATGTATGTAATTTCTTTGTTAGAATTTAGAAAATTTAAGGCTTTTTTTTTTTTTTTTTTTTTTTGCTTAACTAATACGTGTAGCGGCCTGGTTAGATTTACCATGACTAATTAATTCCAACTGATTTTTTTTTTTTTTTTTCTGAGCATTAACAAATGAACTCGTGCATTTATGAACGGTTACCGCAAGAAAGGTTAACTCATGAATGGGTGAATTGGTAAATAAGTGAACGGGTGAATGGGTGAATGGGTGAATAGGTGAATAGGTGAATAGGTGAATGAGTGAACACCTCAGTAAACGAGTAAATATATTAATATATAAATTCTTTCATTCCCTTTTTTTTTTCTCCAGTTTGTGTTAAATCGTGTATAGTTATTTGGTTATATAATATAAGAGAAAAAAGTACCTTTTGGATTTAACATTGTGCAGTATTAGATAATTAGTAGTTTCTGTGTTTTCAAAATAGCGGAGCCTATCTTTAGTTAGATGAAGTTTTAATTTTTTTTTTTTTTTTTTTTTTGCATTATTGCTAATTCTATATACACAACATTTACTTGTATATATATATATATATATATACATGTACATGTAACATAGGTAAGGATAAAATTTATTAATCTTAACCATACTAAAAAAGAAAAAAACTCTTAGAAGAAAAAAGAGTGCGAACACACAGAAGAAACGAGTCATAATTGAAATTTACTCAGTATAATTGATATGTATATATGAATTACGTGTATAGGTACATATAATGTATACTATACACTACATGTAGTGCATATATATTATATACGTATATAATGGTATATAATGTATATATAATGTATATATAATGTATATATAATTTATATATATATATACATATATATATATATATATATATATATATATATATATATATATATATATATATATATATGTATATAATATATGTATATAAGTACAGATACATGTTCAAAAGTGCACAAACTATTTTATTAATGCAGGTACAAATGTATAAAAGTTTTTCGTGAATTTCATGCTTGCATCCCTATCTGTTGTGTTTTTTTTTTTTTTTTTTTCTTTTGCTAATGTAAATTTTGAATATAATAATTTATAGAATTGCAGTACAGTTTTGTAATTTTTTTTTTTCCGTTGTGTTATTAAATTTACCCTAGAATTAGTAATAATTAACAATATTTAGATATATGTATATAATATATATATAGAGTGAACTACATATTGTGGCATAACATAGAAAAAAAATAAATAATGAACTAAAGAGATATATATAGCAATATATATAACATTTATGTATGATTATAACTTTATAGTGCTTTTTATGTATTTATAATATTTTGATTTTACGGAATTTATGGTTTTTCATTTTTGTACGTGATCCATATGTATATACATGTAAGTATATATATATGTATGTATATATATGCATATATGTAACACTATCTTAAAATTTTGTTTTGCTCCCATTTGGGATTTTTCATCTACAGTTTTAGATGTTTGCTCTGTGTTGAGGCCTTTTGTTTTATAGTTTTTCGGAAAAAGAAGGCATCTAAGGAAAACAATGATTTATTAATTCATTAATTGCATAATTGTTACATATATATATATATATATATATATATATATATATATATTCATACATGCATACGTATTCATGTGGTATGTGTATACGCTTGTAGGTTTGCACATATGGGGAATATATTTTTAACATTTATTAATAAATTCGACCATCTTTTTTTTTTTTTCTCTTAATCGATTAATAAAATGTTTTTAAGTACATATTCCTAACATATTAATAGAAAAATATTTTCAGCACGTATTTTTAGTTTACTGCCTTAACGAGGCCACCCCTATTTTATTTTGATTTAAAAATTATTATTTTTAAAAAAAGTTAAAAATGAAAAAGAAACTATATACTCATAGTTTATGTAAAAATAATGAAAAGAATCAACATTATATAAGTACCATTTTTAATAGAACCAATATGTCGACGTTAAAAAAATGTCATATGAGAGAAAAAATTAATAGGTTTCCTTTTTTTACAAAAGTAGTGACATTTTCATTTTTAATATGGGTATCGCACTATTCTAACCATAATGTAGGAAAATAGAAAAAAAAAAAAAAAAAAAAAAGTTCATTTTTGTTATTATTTTTTTTTCACACCTATTAGATGTGTGTATTTATGAATACCTTTTCTGAAATTATTTTTTTGTCTATACGTATACGTACACATTTATATGTACATGTACTAATACCACTTTCTTTGAGCACTCTTGTGGGAAAAAATTTACATATGGATTTTTTCCTTCATTTTCCCCATTTTTTTTATTTAATTTTTAGTGCTCCTCCCATCATTCATGGAATTCAAATGATACACAAGTGAACACTTTTGACTTACGTGCTAAAAGATCATTAGCCGAACCATCAGAAATATATAACGAACGTTTTCCAAGAATAAAAGAAAACTTTTTGGATAACCTAGAAGATGAAAAAGTAAATTATGACTCGTCAGAAGATTGGGAAAATGATGATTTAGATGTAAATAGAATCATATTAGATCAATTAGAAAATGATGGCGAACTAAATGAAATGGTATCTCAAAAATTAAAAAAAAGAATTAGAGGAAGTAAAATAAATAATAATATTTTAGAAACATCAATGGAAAAGAAGATAAAAAAAGAAGAGTTAAGTGATATTAAAGAGGAAAATGTAGAAGAGATCGAAGAGACGAATGACGACATTTTTGAGAACTTGGGAGAAAAAGGAAAAAAGCACGATGAGGGAAATAATAAAACCATTGATAACTTAGACTATGTAGAAACAGATGATGGAAATGATGACATATTTAATAATTATGAGAATAATTATCACAATAATCGTGGGGCAAATAGTAACGCCCATAATAACTCGGATGAAAAGGAAGAAAGTGATGATGAAATGGCTGGTATTGAAGAGGGAATCTTAGGAAGTATTGATGTGAATGACACAACATTTGATAGTTTAGAAGAAAACTTCGAAAATGATGATATCAGTGACGACGACACCTATGGTAACTTTGAGGAAAACATCGGAATTAATGATGCTAGTAGTGACACGTTTGGTAACTTGGCAGATAATGATGAAAACCATGAAGGAGCTAGTGATAACGAATTTAAAAATTTTGAGGAAAATGTGGAGAGAAATGAAGAGGAAAATAATAACGCCTTTCATGACATGGAAGAAAACACATATAACAGTAAAGTAAATAATCATGCTTTTGGTGACACGAAGGAGAACGCGGATAACAATGAAGTAGTCGATAATACATTTGGTAACTTTGAAGAAGATGTAGCACAAAACGACGAGGCTAATGATAATGCTTTTCGTGGCTTCGAGGAAAATGTAGAAAACAGTGAAGCGGTTGATCATACATTTGGTAACTTCGAAGATGTAGTACAAAAGGACGAGACTAATGATAATGTTTTTAGTGGCTTCGAGGAAAATTCAGAAAACAGTGAAAGAGTCGATAACACATTTGGTAACTTCGAAGATAATGTAGAAAACAATGAAACAGTCGATAATACATTTGGTAACTTCGAAGAAAATGTAGTACAAAACGACGATGTTAATGATAATGTTTTTGGTGATTTCGAGGAAAATGCGGAAAACAATGAAACAGTCGATAATACATTTGGTAACTTCGAAAACGTAGCACAAAACGACGACGCTAATGACAATGTTTTTGGTGGCTTCGAGGAAAATAAAGAAAACAATGAAGCAGTCGATAATACATTTGGGAACTTCGAAGATGTACCACAAAACGATGAGACTAATGATAATGTGTTTGGTGGCTTCGAGGAAAATAAAGAAAACAATGAAGCAGTCGATAATACATTTGGTAACTTCGAAGATATAGCACAAAACGACGAGGCAAATGATAACGTGTTTGGCAACTTCGAAGATGTAGCACAAAACGACGACGCTAATGATAATGTTTTTAGTGGCTTCGATAAAAACTCAGAAAACAGTGAAGGAGTCGATAACACATTTGGTAACTTCGAAGATAATGTAGAAAACGACGAGACTAATGATAATGTGTTTGGTAACTTCGAAGATGTACCACAAAACGACGAGACGAATGATAATACATTTGGCAACTTCGGGGAAAATGCGGAAAACAATGAAAGAGTCGATAATACATTTGGTAACTTGGAAGATGTACAACAAAACGATGAGACTAATGATAGCGCGTTTGGTAACTTCGAGGAAAATGTAGAAAACAATGGAGCGGTTGATAATACACATGGTAACTTCGAAGAAAATTCAGAAAACGACGAGACTAATGATAATGGGTTTAGCAACTTCGAGGAAAATGCAGAAAACCATGTAGTTGATCATACATTTGGTAACTTCGAAGATGTACCACAAAACGACGAGACGAATGATAATATTTTTGGTGGCTTCGAGGAAGGTGTAGCACAAAACGATGTAAGTGACAGCATATTTGGTAATTTCGAGGACAGTGTAGCACAAAGTGACGAGACTAATAATATGTTTGGCAACTTCCAAGAAAATGCAGAAAACAATGTAGTTGATCATGCCTTTGGTAACTTCGAAGATGTACCACATAACGACGAGACTAATGATAATGCTTTTGGTAACTTGGAAGATGTACAACAAAACGATGAGACTAATGATAGCGCGTTTGGTAACTTCGAGGAAAATGTAGAAAACAATGGAGCGGTTGATAATACACATGGTAACTTCGAAGAAAATTCGGAAAACGACGAGACTAATGATAATGTGTTAGGCAACTTCCAAGAAAATGCAGAAAACAATGTAGTTGATCATACCTTTGGTAACTTCGAAGATGTAGCACAAAACGACGACGCTAATGACAATGCGTATGGTAACTTTGAAGAAGATGAAGCACAAAACGAAGAAACTAATGATAATGTTTTTGGTGGCTTCGAGGAAAATAAAGAAAACCATGAAGCAGTCGATAATACATTTGGTAACTTCGAAGACGTAGCACAAAACGACCAAACTAATGATAATGTTTTTGGTGGCTTCGAGGAAAACGTAGAAAACAATGAAACAGTCGATAATGCATTTAGTAACTTCGAAGATGTACCACAAAACGACGAGACGAATGATAATGCATTTGGGAACTTCGAAGATGTACCACAAAACGATGAGACTAATGATAATATGTTTGGTGGCTTCCAGGAAAATAAAGAAAACAATGAAGCAGTCGATAATACATTTGGAAACTTCGAAGATGTACCACAAAACGAGACGAATGATAATGCATTTGGGAACTTCGAAGATGTACCACAAAACGAAGAGACTAGTGATAATGTGTTTGGTAACTTCGAAGATGTAGCACAAAACGAAGAGACTAGTGATAATGTGTTTGGTAACTTCGAAGATGTACCACAAAACGATGAGACTAATGATAATGTGTTTGGTAACTTCGAGGAAAATGTAGTACAAAACGACGATGTTAATGACAATGTTTTTGGTGGCTTCGAGGAAAATAAAGAAAACAGTGAAGCAGTGGATAATACATTTGGGAACTTCGAAGATATAGCACAAAACGACCAAACTAATGATAATGTTTTTGGTGATTTCGAGGAAAATGCAGAAAACAATGAAACTGTTGATCATACATTTGGTAACTTCGAAGATAATGTAGAAAACGACGAGACTAATGATAATGTGTTTGGTAACTTCGAAGATGTAGCACAAAACGACGACACTAATGACAATGTTTTTGGTGACTTCGAAGAAAATGTAGAAAAAAATGAAGCTGTTGATAATACATTTGGTAACATCGAAGATGTAGCACAAAACGATGTAAGTGACAGCATGTTTGGTAACTTCGAAGATATAGCACAAAAGGAAGAAAGTAATAATGCGTATGGTGATTTCGAGGAAAATGCAGAAAACCATGTAGTTGATCATACATTTGGTAACTTCGAGGAAAATGCAGAAAACAATGAAGGAGTCGATAACACATTTGGTAACTTCGAAGAAAATGTAGCAAAAAACGACGGGGCTAATGATAATGCATTTGGTAACTTAGAAGAAGATGTACAAAAAAACGATGTAAGTGATAGCATATTTAATAACTTCGAAGATATACCACAAAACGATGAGACTAATGATAATGTGTTTGGTAACTTCGAAGATGCAGCACAAAACGAGGCTAATGACAATGTTTTTGGTGGTTTCGAGGAAAATGCAGAAAACAATGAAGTAGTCGATAATACATTTGATAACTTTGAAGAAGATGTAGTACAAAAGGACGAGACTAATGATAATGTGTTTGGTAACTTCGAAGATGTACTACAAAAGGACGAGACTAATGATAATGTGTTTGGCAACTTCGAAGATGTAGTACAAAAGAAAGAGACTAATGATAATGTGTTTGGTGACTTCGAGGAAAATGTAGAAAACAATGAAGCAGTCGATAACACATTTGGTAATTTCGGGGAAAATGTAGTACAAAACGACACGGCTAATGATAATGTGTTTGGTAACTATGAGGAAAATGTAGAAAACAATGAAACAGTCGATAATACATTTGGTAACTTCGAAGATGTACCACAAAACGATGAGACTAATGATAATGCATTTGGTAACTTCGAAGATATAGCACGAAACGATCAAACTAATGATAATGCATTTGGTGACTTCGAGGAAAATGTAGTACAAAACAATGCAAGTGATAGCATATTTGGTAATTTCGAGGAAAACGTAGCACAAAACGACGAGACTAATAATGTGTATGGCAACTTCGAAGAAAATGTAGCACAAAACGACGAGACTAATAATGTGTATGGCAACTTCGAAGAAAATGTAGCACAAAACGACGAGACTAATAATGTGTATGGCAACTTCGAAGAAAATGTAGCACAAAACGATGCAAGTGGCAGCATATTTGGTAACTTCGAAGATGTACCACAAAACGAAGAGACTAATGATAATGTGTTTGGTGACTTCGAGGAAAATAAAGAAAACAATGAAGGAGTCGATAACACATTTGATAACTTCGAAGATGTACCGCAAAACGATGAGACTAATGATAATGTGTTTGGTGACTTCGAGGAAAATGTAGAAAACAATGAAGCAGTCGATAACACATTTGGTAACTTCGAAGATAATGTAGAAAACGACATGGCTAATGATAATGTGTTTGGTGACTTCGAGGAAAATAAAGAAAACA
>FLRD01000019.1:0-34106 GCA_900088485.1 Plasmodium ovale wallikeri | reverse complement strand
TGTGGTAGCTATTTCTCAGGCTCCCTCTCCGGAATCGAACTCTAATTCCCCGTTACCCGTCATAGCCATGTTAGGCCAATACCCTAACATCAAAAGCTGATAGGTCAGAAACTCGATTGATACACACTAAATAAGGTAAACTTATTATGTGTTACTTCTTTGTTATAATTCCTTAAGTTGTAAACTTTTCTCTTAAAGGCTTAACAAGTACATACGTAAGACACAAAAATGAATCAAACGCATTAAAGCAAGTATTAGCTACAGCTTTTCCGTAGTTATCCTTGTAAGTAGAAATGTCAAGTAGATTATAACTGTTTTAATGAGCCGTTCGCAGTTTCTACATATAAAATATGCATATACTTTCACTTGCATGGCTTAATCTTTGAGACAAGCATATGACTACTGGCAAGATCAACCAGGTTGGTATTACGGATTAATTTTAGCTTATTAACTCTGTTACGGACACCTAAATCTAAAAGTACAAAATTGGAAATGCATAAGAATTCACTAATAAGGAATTTATATATAGAAAAAAACAACAAAAACTATCTATAAATAATTTCAGTGATTCGAACACATTCATAATTTTCTTCTTTTAGATTTGCAACCTATATCGTATTGTTAATAAAGGCTAAAACAAATATCTGAAATTTTTGAATTCTTTTGAGAAATAACATTGCGAATCATCGTAATGTACTTTAATCAAAATGCGATATTTTATTTGTTACATGGCAATATTTACAACATTAATTTAATATACATATTAATTATTCCTTATATACATACATTATTATTAATGTTATAAAAATGCTCCTCTATCATCTAATACAAAAACATGGGATAATTTCAGCTAAAAATTATTTAAATAGAATTAAGTCTATTTTAATAAACATAAAATGAAAACTTTTCTAAATAAATAATTTTTTAAATGACACTAAACACACTATGCTTGTATTATGACGTATTTTTAAAACCTTTATTTTGTGAAAGTACACATATTAACAGATTGTCTTTTGATTTATCGATACAAAAACATTAAGCATGGTTAATTGAATCGAATTCTTTTACAATAGAAAAGACATTTACTATCACGAAAATTGTAAATTTCCTTCTATAACATGGTCTACCTTATAAGAGAAAATTCTATCATATAAAAATCATTGGCATTGCATAAAATAATACTTTATCACTTTGCACATGTGTGCAAGTAAATTTATATTACAAACAATTAAACTTTAATTATAGCAAAATTTACAAAACTTTCTATTACAATTGTAAGAGTAAAAATTATGCCATTTTACTAAATGAACTACAAACCGCTAGCTAAATAAACTCCATTTTAAGGATTCATAATAAGGAAAATACATTAAAAATTTAAGTAACAAAATATTCACTTATTTATTATACAAATTATAATAAAAAAGCAACTCCATGAATAAAAAGCATACAAAAATCGCAATTACTTATAGTAGCTTATATACTATAATAAATCAAAAATAAACATCTTTAATTTTAAAGAATAAAATAAAACAAAAATATCTTTTATTATATAACTTTAATACATAAATCACATATTACATGAAAAACCCCAAAAAAATATACTTTTTTAACAAAATAAGCATTTTTACGCAAAATTTATTCTTTAAAAAAAACTCAAAAAAATTCTTTAAATAAATCTCGAAATTTTCATTCATATTTATGAAAAATTTAACATCATAAAAAATATATTCCTCAAAACTTACCCTTAAAACTTCGCATATTTAACCAAACCCCAAACAAAATGAATTGTTGTAAGAAGTACAGACTCCAAAAAAAAACCAAATTATTCCCAGAATAATCGAAGATCCAAAATTGGAGCATGCAGAGGTCCCTTCCTACAAGTATTCTTCGTTTTTGTTTATTACTTAATTATATATAAATTCGTAATAAAAATAATTTTTTTCGCTTTATTAAATTCAATATTTTGATCTACTTTAACATTAAACAGAACGTTTTGCCCTATTTTTAACTAATATATGCACTAAAATGTACCATTATCAATATTATATAATTTAATCCAATTAGTGCTCTATTATTTGCCTTAGGCACCACGCGTGAGCCTCACATACAAGCGTATTTATTATTCTAGCAAATTAGCTGCGCTAAATAATTATGTAAAAAAAGCTGCTCTGGTTAGCTATATTGCTTTAAAAAAAAAAAAATCTAGAGAATTCAGGAAAGTATGTACAGAAGTATATATTATAATTATATATATTACCGTAAATATGAAAAATATAACTGAACATTCTACTGAATGCACACACTGAATTAATAATTGTTCGACTGAAGAATGAAAGTTCAATGCCTTTCGCGTTCGGTAGTTTCATGTAAGAATACTTTAGATTATACAATACACAATTGTTATCTTTAATAATTACTTTATGTACTGAATATTTTTTTTTTTTTCTAGCTTACCTTTCAAAAAAAAAAATTTTTTATTCTAGCTGTAAAGAAAAAAAAAAAAAATTTATTCTAGCTGTAAAGAAAAAAAAAATTTTATTAAATGGTATACTTATAAACTTCTTTATAAATTTTTAACTCTATGTTCTTGTAAAATTTGCTTCATCAATTGATATTCAACAAACAGAAATTATTTTGCAGAACGTGCGACACCATTTTATTATGTCTTCTTTACATGGTTGTTCTTACCTCTTTGCTTCTGCGTTCATTCTTGCATATACCGGCCTATATATATATCTGAACAATAAGGTGTGACCATTTACAAAATTTTTACTTTCTTTTAAATATTATTCCTTCGTTCGCTCCTTTAATTGAAATTGTTATTTTTTATTCTTATCGTGACAATATTTTATCGTGAAATCTTTGATTTATTCGTTTGCGCATCAAGAGCACATACAAATTTTTTTTTTTTTTTTGCAATACTCACTTTTACAAGAACGATCACATGAGCCTAAAACCTTTGCACTTAATAAATAGACACAATTCTTGAATTCCAATATGTTTCAACTCTATAGACCCACCACATGCGAAATGTATACATACCTACATTTTGTGTACCTAAGTTTTTAATTCATATAGATGTACAATTCGCCACAAATAAAAAAAACGTTCCAATAAAAATGGACCAACTAGTAAATACATACAGTAACAGCATGGGTAACCATTACTCTTACGATAATTTGCCTCCTCAATAACAGAGTACGAGAAGTGTTACTGTAAAAGGTCATATCTTTAATGCTGCTTTTATGTTTGCGGTATAAATGAGTTTTTTAAAATAAAAGGGACAAAAAAAAAATAAAAAAATAAAATATAATGATATGTAATGAAATAAAATAATCATCTCAAATGTTCAAAAGGCAATGGAAAACATGTTTAAAAAATGTTTTTTAATGGCTTGGCACACACAATTAATTCCACGCAAAATAATTTACATGCTTGTATACATGTTTTATTCATTTGTTTACTCATTTACATTTTTTACGTTATTGTGTATAAAGTGTAATTGCCTTCAGAGTAATGAAGGAAAAGCAATTCGATTCATAATATTATAAATTAATAAATTCAACTAAAAAGTGAACACAAAAAAACATTTAATTTTTCACACAAAGTAAAATTTTGTTTTTCCTTTATTTTTTCTTTGTTCTCTTTCTTAATTTTGAGTTTTTTCCTCTTTCTACCTTTCTACTGATGTAAAAATATAGTGCTTCTCCATTTTTATTGAATACAGTTGTAATTAAATTCCCCGATTTATCTCTAGTGGTTATCTCATATGTTTGTGAATCCCCCCATGGTTCTGGAGTGTCCAGTCTGCAAAAAAAAAAAAAAAAAACAAATATGAAACGCATCAGAATGTGCCCAAAAAACCATACGCCTAAGAAGCATATTAACAGTTGCTGTATGCTGCATATCTCCTAACACGTCAGAAAAGTTACAAACAAGAATACTTTTTTTTTGTATCTATTTCTGTCTTCTTTACCTTAACATGCGTCGCTTTAACTCTTGCGAATTACTACAAAAAGAAAGAAAAAAAATTTACGCGAAAAAAAATATTCTTAATATGAACGTTCACACATTTCATGTGGAGATTTACGTTTATTCTTTTCTTTTTTGAACACATCACACTTAAGTCATCTTAAGCCATAAGTTCATTACAATTATGTAGTATGTCCACACTTTAAGTACATCACAAAGAACATTGTGCATTTACATACCTATACTGTGTTAAAAAGGCGTTCTCTTTTACTCTCTCATTCTGCAAACGTAGAATAGAAAAAATTGACATATTACCGCTTCAAGACTGAACAGAATATTGTACAACAAAACGGGTATGCATATAAAACAAAAGAATGAATTTCCAAAAAACTCCAAAGTTACACTCGTCTGTTTATACTTACATAAAGGACTACCCATATTAGGCAAAAAAAGAAATATTTAATTGAATACATTCTCCTGGCTAATATCAATAGTTTCACAGAATTGTATGTTTTCTTTTTATAATGTACTCTAATTTTTATGTAAAAATCCCCAAATTTTGTAAAATTCTACACATTCAGGTAAACGAATTTTTCGTAATTCCTGTTTTTATGCAAAATGATGAAACTCTGTTATGTGCCTTTATGTGTACTTGAACATACACACATCTACGAAATTCTGTTTTCTTCCACCAACATTTGTTTTTTGCAGAATTTTTCCTTTATAAGTTACAAAGAATTTACCTGCATTCGCATAATCCAACTTATAAATAAAGATAATAATAATTTATTTTTTTATATTTTATGTTTTTTCTTTTTTATTTAACGTAATTCTCATTTTTATGCTTTAAAATGGTTCTAAAGATCCAGCGTTTCTAAAAAAGTAAAAAAAAAAAAGTACACCGTGTAACTTTTTTAATATATTACAACTCTGTTTCGCAATTCCAAATATTCGAATTTAATATGCACACCATTTCGTTTTTATGGAAAATATATACATCGTAACTAGATATAAATTATGCACACACCTTTTCGTTCCATCCCTAAAATTACCTTTTTTTTTATAAAATTGAAGCAATCATTTTTTGAATTTTGATAAAAAATAAATTCTCCTTAAGTTTCAGCGTGCCCTTAGCACAATTTCTTTCCAATTTCCTTCACTTTTTCTTTAAAGTGCACATGTAAATTTGTACATAACACTAACTTCAAAAATTCCTTGTTTTAAATTATTTTCATTAGAAGAAAAATGCGTAACAACCAATTTATAATTGTTTTTTCTATTGCAAAATTTTAAAATGTTAAAAAATAGTAAATTTGAAAATGTATAACTATGCATCCTTCTCTGTGCATTGTGCAGTGAGAGAAAAAAAAAAATTCATAGTGCAACTTATTTTCTTAAAAAAGGGAAATTGTGTTGTTCTAGGGTAAAGCACAACAAACCCATTGCACCTTACATATTTTATGCAATTATGCAATTATGCAGTTAATGCCAATTTCATATGTCCCCTTTTAATTTCTTTTTTGTGCAATTTTCACACACAACGAAACATACGAAAAAGTAATTAATATTTAACAAGGAAAAAATCACTCTTAAAAAAAACTTCCTTTCAGTTATTACAAGGTTACAAGGTTACAATGTTGCAGTGCTCCCATTTGGAAATTCCTAAATTTTCCATATTAATTCAAATTTTTCTTTTTATCATTTTCCCTTCATCGATATGTTTAAGCAGTGATGGGAAAACGCGTAAACTCAGATTGCGCACACTTATATCCTTTGTTGTTCCTACGAAACATACATTTTTGAATTTACAAAAGCAAGAAAAAATAAATAAAAACAAATTTAATTAAAATTTATGCATATGGAAATGTAAGGCGATTGTATCACAGCATTTTTTATCAATACGCATATTTTAAAAGATGAATTACAAACGTATTGCTCTTACATAAGATTTCAGTGACGGTAATTTGCGCTAAATAAAACATTACTAACGTTGAAATGGGAACAATTATAATACGCACTACTAGCTGCAGTGCAATTTTTAAGGAAAACAAATAAATTCTTTTTGTCATGCTCCATCCTTTTAAAATAAGAGTCACAGAAATTACAACACGCAGCCAATAATTTTTGCGCCGCTAAACAATAGAGATAAAGCAAAAAATTATTCCCGAATTCGTATATACACACAATCACTCGTATATCCTTCTCGGTGTTTACAAATTTAATTCTTAATTGTGAAAAAAGTTCCTTTCACATATTTAAAGTAAATCACCTGTTTATTCAAGCATATACGTGAGCATATTTCTTCTCATTCTCAAAATGCTCTATTAAAAAAATAGACATTTTTACTTCATGACAAGGAAAAAGAAACACCATATATTCACCTACAGCTATCTCATTTTCAAGCACCATCAAGAGAAATGGTCTGTAATCCGTACTTATGCATATGTAGGTTTCTATATATAAATTTTACACTCATTAACTAATTTTCCTCGCACAAGAGGGAAATGAAAGCTGAAATCTTATGCATATTAAATTACTACAACGTTGTAAATAAGTAAAACCAGTATAAAAACATTCATATATAAACGCGTGCCTTCCCCTTTACAGTCCCTTCTTGAAATGAATATATTTTGCGTACACGTCACGTATATCGCTTCTTTTTCATGCCCACTTTTTGTAAACATAATAACACTTCACTAATTAGTTTGATTTTTCTGTTCCTGTTGTGAAACCGATAAATGTCACTTATAAGGCGACACTCTTTTTCATATTTTTTTATACAACTGTTCATACCTTATAAAAAGCACATACATTACGGCCTTCTTTATTCGAATGTATTCAGAGCTTGCATATTTCGCTTTTTTTTTTTTTTTTTCCTATTTCTTTTTACGTTTTAGCTTTTATAAAAGCTGGTCGTAAAGGTACTGGAATAAGGCTAGCAGTGGCTATACCCACTGTTTTACATATAGAACCAACATACGTTATTAAAATGTAAAAACGTTTTAATACTTTCTACTGTTGCCACCAAGTTAATAATACGTAATCTATTTGTTATAATTTCCAAAAATTTTTAATTCTTAAAAAAAAGTAATAAAAGAAAGAATACAGTTTATCTAAGAAAACTGTTCTATCGTTAACTTAATTCTGTGTCTTCATAAAGCGTACATCAAGGTAAAAAAAAAAAAAAAAATGCAACTAACCAGCGAAATGTGTTAAAAAAAATAATAATAAAGTAAAATTGTGCAAAAGTACGGGAGAAAAAACGCCTAATGTTTTCAGCTATAAAACAGATGCATTCTTCATAGCATGCTACTCGTAATCTTTGTGCTGTTTCATTTATCAGAATTTCGTATTCTTCTACACATTTTTCCACTCATCTTCTTCCATTTTATTTGTCCTTCAGTCACATTTAAAGAAAAAGAAAAGTTTTCCATTTATTTCATATTTCTACAATTTTCGGAAGTTACTCTTCATCATTTACTGACATGTTAAAGCTTTAAAGGAACCGTCCACGCAACTCACTAAGGCCCTACAAATATCCGATAAAAAAGTGGATAACGTATTCAAACATCCAACAATTGGATTTCCCATTTTTGAATATATAGATAGATTCTTTGGAAAAAATAAAATATAAGGCTACTATATTATATTAAAAAAAAAAAAAAAAAGCATTAAAAAGCATTAAAAAGCGTTAAAAAGCATTAAAAAGCATTGAAAAGCATTGAAAAGCATTAAAAAGCATTAAAAAGCATTAAAAAGCATTAAAAAGCTTAATTGTAAAACTTTTGCATAAAAAAGTTCATATATTGTAAAAACATCAAGATAAATTTCTGTTGTCACTTTTATTATATAAAATTTTACTTGAGAAAAATTATATTTAATATATTTGATGCTGCTTTTTATAAAATGAAGCGCATGTGAATATATTACACACCATGAGCAAAGACACAATATTGTATCAAATTTTTCTGGTTAATTTTTTTTTTTTTTTACAATGTCTTAAAAAATAAAATAAAATGAAATAAAAATGCTAAAATAGCTAGCTACTTTAAAAAAAGCTAAAAATACGATCATAATATTGGGGATCTCTAACATTTTTCCATTAAAATAGCGTAAAACTGAAAAGGAAAACAAAAGGTATACCATCCATTTGGTATGTCCAATAAATTGAAAAACAGAAAAAATATATTACACATAAATTTTTAAATATTTTAAAATTAGTTTAACAGTCAAAAGGACATATTTTCATTTAAAAATTAGCAAAGGGACAAATTAGTTGTGTTCATGGAACAGATTTACAAAACCTCATTCGAATATCTCCTTCCATTATTTTTTAGCAGGAACGTACTTTACCAAAATGCAAAAAATGCTTCATTAAAAAATATAAAATCATTTTGAATAACATTTCCTTTCATATTAAAAAATGGGAACAAATATATATAAAATAATAGAACATTAAAAATAAAAATTGTGCCCTTAAAAAAATCTTAAAATTTTTCAACTTTGCGTGGTCACTTTGTTTACAACTATAGTGTGTTGTACCACGAATACTACCTTAAGGCACTTTTTTCGCAAGTATATATGCTCGAATGCGAGAACGAAAAACTGGAGAACAAAAAAAAAGGAAGACTACTAAATTTCTTTTTCTTAAACAGTTCTTGAAAAAAAGTATGAAATTTAAAGTGGAAAATATATTGTCAAAAAAAAAAAAAAAAAAAAAAAAAAAAAAAAAAAAAAAACCCTATTAAATTTTACTGGGTAGTTTAAATTATGCCATATAAATTTAACTGTTACAAGAATGGTATTGTTTCAAATTTTATTTTTTCCAATTTTGGTCGCAACTTATATGTCCATAAAATTAGGTATTACTACAAGAGTATATGTAGATTTTAAAAACGACTCCTATAATGTATGTTTTTTTTTTTTTTTTTTTTTTTCTATCTGATTATGTAAATTTCATGATTTTATTTTTTTTTTTGTTCACGTATTTCTTCTTGTACTTGTCATGATAATTCACATGGTACGTGTTCTGTTCACTAATTTGTTTTTTTTTTTTAAATCCTTATTGCATATTATTTATGCGAACCCGAAATGACACAAAAAATATATATATTTCTCTCTTTTTTTTCATTCTGAACTTCCAACCTTCCCGTTAAAACATGGAAGGAGAAGAATAACTGCAAAAGTAATCTCTCTTCCAAAGTTTTTTATTACCAATAATTTTTTGGTTTTTCCCCCCATTTATTTAATATATACCGTGTACAAAAATGCAAAAACGTTTTGATGTAACGTTAAAAATTAAACATAAAAGATAAATAATAAAAATACATGTAAAAGAAAGTATACATATAAATATATAAATTATAGAACTAGTCAGAAATAATGCAAGTAATAACAACTGATAAAATAGGTTTAGTAAGCTATGTACAATGTAAAACTAAAAGTTCTGTTTACGAGCAACATCTTAAACCTCATCTGAGCAGGAGAATTAACAACTTGACGTGGTCTGGAGGATACGGGTAATGAACTTTGCAGTCCATGCGTACGTGCCCATAAGGACGCACGTAAAATATGAATCACATACAAAAAAAAATTGGCGCAAACAATGATGCAAAAAATGATGTTTTCTTATTAATAACGGCGGGAAGGCGAATGTTACCTATGCGCCAGCAATGGCGAAGCAGCATGTGCATGTATTTACATATATATTTACATATATATTTACATATATATTTACATATATATATATGTATATATATACATGCGTGTATACACGTGTGTATGTTTACACATGTGCATGGTGCCATCTACCACTTGTTCATTCACGGAAAAGCACAGAAAGCGCTAAATGAGACGCAGACCTTGCACCCCTTTTCCTTTTCGCTTTTATATTTTTTGGAGATTTTTTTTTTTTTTCTTTTTAAGGGGATATGAAGAAACGGAAATAACAATATGCAGATCGAATGGACTAATTGAAAGCTTTGGATTTCACGAGGACGCAGAAAAACCATACGTTAGCAGCACATGTTCCATGTCCTTCTTAAGTTGCGGTAATTGTATTTACACCAAAATGCTTAACCATCATCATAGCATAATATATGATGAACTATTTAATAAGGCAAAAGAAAAGTACAAACACTACTCAAACTTTATGCCATTATATACTAGTGAAAACACGGAGAATGGTATATACGAAGATTATCTATTAAACAGTAGACTTTTAGTTACCGTCAGTAATAGTGGACATGTTCATGTGTTAAATTGGGAAAATGATGATAAATTTAAATATCACTTAAATAGTGCAGATGAAATGAAATGTGAAAATAATAGTAAAAAACATGAACTCTACTTTAAAAACTACAAACGAGATGTTTTGGACAGCATTAATTTTTTGCAGGTCGATGAACAAAATAGGAACAACATGGCAAAGAAAAATAACCAATACGGAAATGTTAACATAGAAGATATATGTATAGATTATCACTACAATAATATGATATCAAAAGAAAGCATATTGCAATCTTATATTTTGAGTAATCCCATCCATGCTGCTACCGTTAATGAATTATTAACTAACCGACTAGCCATTGGTGGTTATAATAATTGTCCAAAGGTATTTGACTTATTTTCTGGTAAATATCTTTGGAAAGCTAAAAATTTAGGAGTTACTTTATTAAACATAAATTGTGAAACGCTTATAAAATCCATAGACTTTTTAAATGATATAAATGTTAACATATTAGCAGCTGCAACATTTGATCATAAAATTATACTTTATGACATGAGATGTCAAAGTAAGCCAGTTTATATCTATGATCATTATAAAAGTAAAAATATTTCAAAAAATAAATTTACCTATTATGATAATAATTATTCAGAAAGTGATATCGTTTTTACATCTATATGTAACCTCTCGCACGTGGGTATTCATTACCAATCCCCTAACTTAGAACAAAGAACCGACGGGATAAAAAAGGAAGAAGAGAACAACAATGGAACAGTGACAAATGAACAAAACGAAATTTACATACGAGAAGGAACAAATAAATGCGCAAAGAGAGACAATATGGAAAATGCGAAGAATTCTGAAAATGATACTGAAGAAAAAGCATATGCACAATTTAACGTGCAACGCATACAGTTAGAAAACTTTAAAATGCTTAATAAATTGAGAGAGGAAAGGAGAAGGGAAAAGGGAACAGAGAAAGAGAAAGGAAAGGAAGGAGAAAAAGAAGAAGAAAAGACAGAAGAGAAAGAAGTAAAGGAAGAAGAAAAGAAAGAAGGAAAGGAAGGAGAGAAAGATGAAGAAAAGACAGAAGAGAAAGAAGTACAGGAAGAAGAAGAAGAAAAAGCAGAAGAAAAAGCAGAAGAAAAAGCAGAAGAAAAAGCAGAAGAAAAAGCAGAAGAAAAAGAAGAAGAAAAAGCAGAAGAAAGAGAAAAAACGCAAGAAATGCAGGTAACCGTCAAGGGAGGTAAAAAGGGAGAATCCGACTCAGAGATAAACGCCCGCGAAAAACAGACGAATGGAAACACAATTTCTCGGAGTTCACCAAAAGAAGAAGATTGTGTTGCGAATTACTTTATAAAAAAATTCGGTCATAAAGATAGTCAAATTGTTTATGTATCGGACAACTATGGTAATGTTTACCAATTTGAAATAATAACAGGAACGAAACTACTACATTGTATATATATGAAAAAAATTGCACAACAAAAAACTAATTGTAAAAAAGGAAAAAAAAGAAAAACAGAGAATTTTTTAATAAAATATAAAAAAAAATTATACAAATTTTACAAAAAATATCAAGAAAATAATAAAACTCATATGAGAAATGATTTACCTGTAATGTGGGCTAAAAATAATTTTGATCAGTTTTTAATTAGGCTCATTAAAAAATATAGAATACATAATGGAGCTATATCATCTTTAAGTTTACATAAAGAGGGAAATTTCCTTTGTTCTGCAAGTTATGAGAGATATATAAGTATATTAAATATAGAAAATAGAAATGTTGTTAAACGAATACATGTAGGACATATTCTAACCAGCTGTCTGTTTCATTCGAAATTTATACAGGAAAATAATCAGGAATCGGAAAATGGAAAAGACACAAAAAATGAACGCCCAACAAAACGAAAGAGGGTTCATAACAGTACGAATTCATCCATATCATGTGATAACTTTGTAGGAAATAATGGGGATGTAAATACCGAAAGGGTCAAAACAGACACGTGGGTGGATCCGTTCTTGCTTGAGGAGGGAGAAGAAGAAGAAGATGATGATGAGGGGGATGAAGACGATGAGGGAGATGATGACGATGAGGGGGATGAAGACGATGAGGGAGACGAAGACGATGAGGGGGATGAGTACGATGAGGGAGATGAAGACGATGAGGGGGATGAATACGATGAAGGGGATGAAGACAATGAATGGGATGAAGACGATGAGGGGGATGAATACGATGAAGGGGATGAAGACAATGAATGGGATGAAGACGATGAGGGGGATGAAGACGATGAGGGGGATGAAGACGATGAAGAGGATGAAGACGATGAAGAGGATGAAGACGATGAGTGGGATGAAGACGATGAGGGGGATGAAGATAATAATGAGGAGAGGGAAAATACGTGGGAGAAAACCCAGGCAGCAACATGAAACACTTTTTCTCATCATCAAAAGTGTTGACACAAGTGCGTCGTTTCATTTGCATAAAAGGAAAAAAAACATTTTCCCCATTAAGCTTCACCTTTAAAAGGTACATTTTTTTTTTTTTTTTTTTTTTTTTTTTGTATACATTGCACATAATTAATACATGGACTATAAACTCCCCTTTTACTCAACGTTGAGGAGGTCTCGTTATTATTGAAATTGTTAGTTTACT
This sequence comes from Plasmodium ovale wallikeri, assembly GCA_900088485.1. Lineage (NCBI taxonomy): Eukaryota > Apicomplexa > Aconoidasida > Haemosporida > Plasmodiidae > Plasmodium > Plasmodium ovale. The sequence goes on along the minus strand of FLRD01000019.1, from coordinate 21,252 downwards.
AGACTTTGATTATGTTTCATAATTCCTCTTAAAAAAAAATTCTTATATTAAAGTTTGCATGATTCATACACTTTTATTTTGCGTTTTTTCTTAAAAAGGAAAATAAAAAATTAATATGTAACAAAACTCCATTGCTTCTGAGCAACGGATGTGCAAGCCAGGAACATCACACAGGTTTAATCTGAGGAAAAAAGAAAGGTACATATATGTATATACACACGTACGTAAATATGTAATTACGCAAAAGCATGTGTACTCATGGCCACATTCTTCGTTTTCGAATACGGTGGAGCGCTTGGTTAACCGCCTCCGCCGAATTTATATATTGACATATAAACGCATTTCATCACAGCTCGTGGAAAAAAAAACAAAAAAATTGTTTTTGTATAAAGTGAATTACTCTAAAATGTAAACATATTAGGGAAAAAAGAAAACATTTTAGATCTTGAACGAGATAGTAAAAGACTCTTAAACCCTCTGGGTCCTTGCATTGTTTAACATCAGAGAGAGATCCAATTTTTGACGTCGTAAAATAATATTCATTTCCATCTAGGAATATCTCTAGTTCTTGTTTTCCAACCTTATCAGGTACGGGCCATAATTTGTCACTTTCTTTACATATCTCGGATTCCTCAATTATGCGCTTTACCTCGTTCAATACGGACTTACTTACATAGGCTGAAAGTGGAACACGAAAAAAGGGCTTATCATATGGGGCAATGTAATTCGCGCATGCACCCATGAGAATGTGCATACACGCATGTATTTGTAAGCATATGCACATGCACATGCACATGCACCTCCACGAACACGTATTAACCTTCCTTTCTAATAATTTTGTCGTTTTTATAATTCGAGTTGTTGGCATATCTTAGTCTCCCCTTGGAATTGAACTCAAACTCCAGAAACTCATGCCCGAACTTTCCTTCATGACCAACACTAAACGGAAGACGTAGTAAAAAAATGGAAAGGGTAAAAATAGAAAAAAGTAAAAGTTATGTTTTGCAAAATATGGAACTAGTATCACAATGTTTTTACGGGATTTTCTTTTTTACTAATATCTAAAAGAAAATCGATCTTTTTTGGACATTTCCCCCTATTGTTACCTTAATATATTATAGTTGCATTTAAAAATGTATAATTTGCAAAATTAGTGAAACTTTTTTCACTTTTTTTCTTTTTTTATGATATTTTTCTCATTTGATTTGGTTACATAACCATATACAATATATTTTCTCGCTGTTAAGGAGTATGGTATGCTCACTTGTAGATAACGTAATGCATACAAATTTTTCAAAAAATGACAATGCACAGGGTGTACATAAAAAAGTAACTTCAAACTCTTTTCAGTTTAATATATATGCAGAAACATGCAAAAAAAAAAAAAAAAAAAAGCAATATAAATATGGGGGAAATTTTGACGCGAAGTGCCCTCTCAACAGAGAGATGCAACTTTACATTTAACTAAATTTTGAAAGCGTAGGAATTAAAAACAAAAAAAAAAAAAAAAAAATAATAAAAAGGTAGAAAGTAAAAAACAAAACATAAAAAGTAAAAAATAAAAGTAAAAATAAAAAATAGTTTTCTTTCGGTTTCTTTTTATGGGTAATTTTGCGTAAGGAACTTAGCATTGGGGAAAAGGTATTTTTTTTCCCTTTTGGAAATATCGTCAATTGTATATCTCATTTTCTTACTAAGCCCTGCTAGGCCTGTTTTTATTGCCAAGCATATTTCTTGTGCATGTTCTGTGTTTTCTTCATGTTCTTCCCCTTCCACCGCTACCGCTTCGCATGGTGAGCAGCTCATGGCTTTTTCAACTTCCTCTTTCATGCAGTAAGAGCACAAAATGATATCTACCAAAAACTTTAAATTAAAAAAATAAAATGAATATCTTGTAAAAAAGAAAACAGGACAATGCCAATCGCGCGCCGTATTATATCATAGATGGGTGATAAAAAAAAAAAAAAAAAAAAAAAAAAATTGACAAATAAATCATAATAAACGCAGCTGCCCCCTTTTATATGCACACGTAGGGTTATTTCCGATTGTACACTGCCACGCCACAAAATCATAAAGTTAACGAAATAGTACTCTCGCGTGTACCATAAACGTATGCCCATTTCCCATATATCAGTGATATTCAAATAGGAACTTCAAAAAATGGGTGCAAGTATATAAGAGGTGGAGTGCATACGCGTCCACTGCGCGAAGATACAGCTATGTATACACAAAACGCATGCATGTATAAAAAAGCATATGCACACATATAATATCAAGTATACGTACGTTAACGTGTATGCACGAATTGGACATGCTTCATCCGAGGCACAGAAAAATGCTACGTTATGTAATACGCATTGCAAATGAAGGAACAATGACGAAATGTAAGTAATATAGCGCACCGTAATATGTGTGCCTAACCACACAACTGACGTTTTTATTTTTTCCTTACCGAAATTGTGTAGTAATTCCGCAACGAAAAGGATCCCTCCGCAATAACAGCCATTTTGTTAATTAAGATGCATATAAAATGGCAAAAAAATAATAAAAAGTTTAAATGGTAAAAATATTCCCTTGGTAAATTTCTTAAATTACCTAAAAAGTTTGAACGTATAATATTACTGTTATACGACATTTTAAAAATAGAAATAGTTAACAGTTTTGTTACTCTCCTTACTGGCAAATCTACCAATTTGTTGAACGTAACAACCTTTATATTATCCTCAAATTTGCCTAGCAGTTCTTGGCTATCCTTGTGTGCGTTAAAGTTGTACGTAGAATTTAAACAAGTATACTTTTCAAAGTTACTATTAATAACTGATGCGTAATAAATTTCCGTTTCGAATACGTGATTAAACAGTTTTACGGGAAGAGAAAAATGGGGTAATATTTCCTCCAAATTGGTTAATTTCCCGGCAGTCTCTATATCTTCCGGTTTGTCGAATGCCCTTTTTAAAAAGGAAACGAGCGTAATCACATCAGTTGTTATACCTGAACTGCCCATGCAAGCGAAACGTTCCACTGATGCGTACGATGCGTATGATGCGTATGATGCGCGTAATGCACCCGTGTCTGAACAAACCTCGCCCGATGAAGTTCCCACTTCTACCGCTGCTTCATTTTCTGCAGCCCCACCGTATTCTCCCCGTTTAACCGTTCTGATGACTCTCCTTTTCTTCCCCTTTCGCCCAATATTCGCAATCTCTCCTCCAAATCTTGAGCCTCCTCTTATGTATAAAGATGGAAATAAATAAAAGGAAGTAAAATAAAAAAGCAAAATTTTTTTAATAGTTGCGAATAAGCTATCGCATTGGTGAAAGCTACCCTCTGATGAATTTTCAGACATGTCTAACTTCTCAATGAGGGAAAATAAATAACTAACAATGATGTGGGAATTGTTTACATTTTTCCCCTTTTCACAAATAGAAATGTTCATATTCGAAACGATGTATGAAATTTTCTTTATAATCAAAATAATGTTTGTGTATTTTATTCCTTCCCAACTTCCCATACTAATAGTACCATCGCTACTCTCATTCAAAGATTTGAGCTTAATTAGTGAATAAACGTCATCCCTAAAAAGGTAGTAAGTTTCCTTTAAATTTAACCTTAGAAAAAAAACTAAAAAGTTCTCTCTATACAAATGTTCACTGTTTATGCTAAACTTATACTTCTTAAAAACTTCCTCATGCTCATTTTGAGAAGGTTCGATTTTCCCCTTTTCATCATTGCAAATATATTCCCTATCTATTTTTTCGCAAAACACTCGATGTAGCAAAACCATGGCTTCCTCTTTTCGCAAAAAAAAACCTTTCTCATACTTCGTATCTTCATATTTTACAATTAAGTAGTAAATAAATAGCAGAAGTTTGGGACTTGTGTTTTGGTACACAAAATATAAATTTTTTATTATTTCAAAGGAAAGTATATTTAAATTACTTTTACTTAAAAAATAATCAATGATCATTTCTTTCTTTTCACTTATCCTTTTGTTCAGGTTCTTTCTAACGTCTCTTTGTAAAAGTGTATCTATCTCATTATTTTCATCATAACCTACACACCCTTTGTGGGCCTCTCTTATTGTATTTTTTTTTTTCGTATTAAGAAAAGCAAAAAACTGTAAGCAGTTTTTCATAAAGGCATGACTACTACGATTGTGCAAGAAGAAGAGCAAATTGCTAGTAAAATCGTCAAACGTTTTAGTCGTAACTATGTTGATATATTTTTCACTTTGCAAAGCGGAAATTATTTCCATTATTCTCTCCCTCTCCCAATCCTCCCACTGAGGTACATCCTTCACAGCTTCGTAAAACATTTCAAAAAAATTGTTATTTATGAAGAACTTACAGTCTACCAGAAGGAGAAAGATGAAAGGGGTCGTTAAAAATGGAAACGATAAGCAAACATTGTCCGTATGCACGATATTTCTCGTGTTTGCCAAGCTGCGCGTATTCCCCCCGCACTCAATAACACTGCTATTCCCTTTTTCTTTCAAAAATGACCTTTCTTCGAAAAAATTCCTAACTACATCACTATCCTGAGCATTTACTCTTTGTGTCAGTACAATTATATAGTAACATAAATGAATTATTTCTTCTACACATCTTTCCGAGAACTTTTGAATGTACTCTAAAATAAGTCTCCAAACAGTTCTGTCTTCAATATCGTAATAATATGTGTGTATTTTTTTTTCAATTACTTCAATTATCTTTTCCATAGAATTGCCCTTCCACTGGTTCTCAATATGAAGCTTATTATTCGTTCCGAGGGTTGCAATAAAATGCAGAAATATTTTTTTATTTTTCCTATGTACATATATTTCGTAAAAATATAATAATACGCTGAAATATTTTCTCCCATATTTTGTGTAGTTCCTACTCATCCTAGTTTTGCCCCTTTCCTCGCGGCTATCATAAGCGCAACTGTTGCTAAAGACACCCTTATGATTTCCATTACCACTGCCATTACTGAAATTACTCAAAATGGTCTGTGGAGGACCTCTTCTTCCAGCACTAAAGTGGACTTGATCCATGCCTGCACCCCGCGCGTTATCCCCTTCACCTTTCTTTTCTTCTTTTTCCGTCCCCTTTTTCCCTGTTATCTTAAAAAAATCAAAGTGCACGAGGACGTTCACATAAAATGCCAAGCAATAGCGAATTAGGGAAATGTAGTCAAGGTATATCTTTTTCCTCACAGCTTCAAAATATATTACCTCTTTCAAACAAAGGGATATAACCAAAACAATAAAATAATGAGTAATCTTCAGAATTCGAAAATTTTCAAAATTATGAACATTTTCAATAATTACGTCTAGTATTCTCTTTATAAATTTGTTAATAATTAAAATCATTTCCATTTTTAAAATAATTTTCTTTTTTTTTATCATCGGAATTATTGTCTTCAACATTTTTGTGTATAAAGATATAAAATCTACCTTAACAGAATTGCTAACTATTTCGTCCATGAAATTTTGTAAGCATTTAAGCAGTTTCGTATATATGCGAATTTTTGTATCCATTTGAACATTCATTTTAACATCTTTCTTTATTAAAAACTGGTCATTGAAACTGTTAAGCATGTTTCTGCGAATTATTCTTTCGTAATCATCAACCGAGTGCTTATCCTCCCTCCCGTCAAATCCCCCATCATAATAATCTTCTCCATTATATGTTTCCCCTTTATTCGTATATTCTCTTATATTAACATTATCCTTAGCGAATACACATTGGGGGGTGCAATCTACGTTGTCCATGTATACATTTCCATTAGCAAGGTAATCGTTCGGTTGAATGAAATTTGTTTTCTTCATTTGGAAAGTTTTTCCTTTCGTTACTCTGCGACCTCTTTTAAACTTTTCCCTATATTTAAAAAGTAAAAAAATATACTTAACATTCTTTATTTTCTGTTCAATTGAAAGAGTAATAAAACAGTCTAAGATGTTATTTAAGAATTCGTAAAAAAATGTATAACTATATCCTATTTTTGTAAAAAAGAAATGATGACACAATTCCAGATTTAACAATTTTAATGATTCTTTTTCCGTTTTTAAAGAATGAAATAAACAAGTTTTCATTTTTCCAAAAAGAACATCATTATTAATACTACTATTTATTAAATGATAAAATATTTTCGAAGAAGAATTCCTGATATGTTCATCTTCATCTATAATCCCAATACCATAAATCTCTAAAATTTTCTCTCTATGATTTACTATTATATTTTTATTCTTTTTTATTCCCTTAACTAATTTTGCATAATTCACTTGACGTATTTTACTAGAAGCATGATCTGTTTTCATAAATATAGAAATGTCAAAATCGTTTTCCGGCTCTCTCTTAATCTTCCTATCTTTTATCTTAGTTCTTTTGATACATTTGCCATAATCTATATGAGTCTCCTTCAGCTTTTCCTTCTTCTTCTTCTCGCTTTTCAGTTTCAAGATCTTCATTTCGACTTCTCTTCCTGTGCACGCCCGGTGTGAAGAGGCAAGTAAGTGATACGCTAATGATACGCTAATGACACGCTAATGGCACGTAAGTGGTACACTAATGACACGTAAGTGGCACACTAATGACAAACAAGTGGTACGCTAATGACAAGCAAGTGGTACGCTAATGATACGCAAGTGCAATACACGAACGAACATATATATATATATACATATCCATTTGTGCCGCGTTGTACCCCTGTTGGGAATAGGCTTTTCTCCCTGTAACAGGCACTCTTTTCGCTTGTGCCTTTTTTGCAATCAAGCAAAATGTAGGATTATTGAGCCATAGCTTGGGGGTAGAAATAAAAAGCCGCATGCTATGGGCTCCCTATGAACAAATGGCTCTGTCGAAGCCACGAGGAATATCCCCTTTTATTTAGCATTTATATGTACGTAAACAAGTTTACTGTATCTTAATATCTATATTTGCAGAAAATTGTAGGCTTTCGAGTGAGCAGAATTGCAAAAAAGCCCTTTTTTCTTATGTATTATATACCACTTGGCTATTTCTCCAAAAGAAAAAAAAAAAAAAAAAAAAAAAAACACTAATTTTAATTAATTCGCTAAAAATATAGAGAAACGTTTGCAAAAAATTAAAAAGAAAAAAGGAGATTTATTTTAAAGGATTCTTATTTTTTATTGCAACTTCAACGTGTTATTGTTGTAAAAATGGAGCTAAAAAAAAAAAAAAAAAATGACACGTTTTGCATGTATATATCAAAAAAATTGCCTAACGGGGATAACACATTTCAAAAAAAAAAGAAAAAAAAAAGATCAATTTCGCTTATCGAAAAGGGGGATTTTTAATGTGGTTTATTAGTACATGCATATGCGTATTTATGTAATAATATATGCAAACAAGTTTATGTTATTTTCTTTTTCTTTTTTTTTTTTTTCATGGCACATTGCTTCAATTTATGCAAAGAAAAATGGGAAACTTGGGAATCAGAACAGGTTGAACTGAACGAGGAATAAACACATGTAAAACGTAATTCGTGCAGTTAAAGAGATATCATTGAAAAAATAATTTTAAGAAAAAAAAGAAAAAATGGCAAGACAGTGCGTACGATATGAAAACGCTTTATCATAACCCTCTTTTAAACATTTTTATGGCCAGTTTTTTCTTTTTACCATTTTGGCCCGTTCTTTCAAAACAGCTTTTCATTCTCGTTTTCTCTCCACTTTCCATTTTTATTTTCATTTTCATTTTCATTTCCATTGTTGCAATTTTTAACCCCTCCTCCCACATTTTCTCCTTTTTGCACCCATACACGGAAACACAATTTAAATTTCGCACATATACGCTCTTAGTACACGTCACACATATAACCCCCAAGCGAAAATCTGCTTCTTCTATCAGAGAACTGCATCTCCGAGCGAACGTGACCCACTCGTAGGGATAGACCCATTTGTGAGAATAGCCATCTGCACATTTTTTTTTCCAGCGCCTTCTTCGAATTAATGGGAATTTCGAACTTGCTACAGTTCCTGAAACCGATAGTAAAGAATTCACATATAAGCAAATACAAAAATGAAGTGATAGGTGTCGATATTATGTGTTGGATACATCGGGGGTTAATAAGTTGCGCATATGACATAGTAACAGACAATTTTAACGATAGCTACTTAAATTTTATCGAGAAGATGTTAGAAACCCTTAACCACTACAACATAAAAGTCGTTTTCGTTTTCGATGGAGAGGAATTACCAGAAAAGAAAAAAGAAAATTTATTGCGAAAAAGTAGAAGAGAAAAAGCTAAAAAAGAAGCACAAGAAATAATTAAAAAGGTAAAAAATCCTAGGACGAATGAAACAGTTTTGAAGAAATGTATTCAAGCGTTGAGTGTATCAAAAGAAATTATAGAATCGGTTATACAATTTTGTAAAAAAAAAAACATTGATTATATAATCTCTCCCTACGAAGCTGACGCACAGTTATCGTATCTTTGTCGAATGGGATTCATTTCATGTGTAATAAGTGAAGATAGCGATTTATTAGTATATGGATGTCCTCGTGTTTTATATAAATTGAAAAACAATGGAGAGTGTAACGAGATAAGCTTGCTGCCTATTAATGACTTGATCGATGTAAACATCATCAGGAAAATTAAAAACCCTCTATCCGACTCTTTTAATGGCTTTTACATCACACCCGTTAAGCAACTTAGTGGGGAAGAGTGTGAGGATAACACGATAGACGGTGATAGCTGCGACGATGATGCTATCCGAAGAAAACACACTGACAAGTACTCCATTGAGAAAATCGGGAGAAAACACCAAGAGGGACAAAATTACGGAAAAATAATGAAAGACTATTTGGATAATTTTCATTGGCCAGAGGAGCTTGAAAAATTAAAATATTTCGACATAGATATGTTTCTAGCCATGTGTATACTGAGCGGATGTGATTATACAAACGATTTTCACATAACGGGGATGGGAATAAAAACAGCATTTAATTTAATATATCAATATAAAAATATTAAAAATATATTCTCTTTTTTAATTACACATGAAAGGTGGAAACATAAAATACCAAACAATTTAAATACACTAGAAAAATTAATGGGAAAATATGAAGAAATTAAAAATGCCTTTTTACAACATCAAGTATATGATTTTATTTTGTGTCAAAATATTCCAATACAACAATCATTTAATAGTACTTTCAAAAAAAGAGATAACAATATTTTCATCAACAGAATTACGGAATTTTCACTAGCTTATAATCAATCTAAAAAAAGGGACAACTGCTTAAATGCCTATTCACATTATTCTGCAAATAATGACACTTTTGCAAATTTCAATTTAACTCCTAAAAAAGAAGAAGTAGGAGAAGTAGAAGAAGTAGAAGTAGAAGAAGTAGAAGTAGAAGTAGAAGAAGAAGTAGAAGCAGAAGCAGAAGCAGAAGAAGTAGAAGCAGAAGAAGAAGAAAATATGGAAAAAAAAACATTATTAATGCCAAAAAAAGTAGGAAATAAAAATGAGAATTTGTATACATGTAAGCCTAACGAATTTGAAAACATTTTTAAAAATTTCACTACAGAATGTTTTGAATATTTGGAAATTTCACCTGACGTGTTTAGAAATGATGAGAAATATGATACAGATAAGATAGCTCCTGGAGGAAAATCAATACTAGGAGAAAACGCGACTTACATGAATCAAAGTCAGACACAATCAACTCTACGTAACCTTACCAATGATATACAGAATAACGATGTATCTGTTTTTAATATCTCCCCGGAGGTTCATAAGAATGGAACAATTTTGGGAGATATCCACAGAAGCAGTGACACCTTTTTTAAAAGCAGTTTTCATGCCATTTGTGAGAAACCAAACGGTGAACCTGCTAGACATAGCGATCGCAAAAGAAATACAAAATTATGTGCTGCGAAGAGGAAGATAGAAAATACAACCACTTTTAATTTTAAAAAGAGAAAAGAAGAACCAATTGTGCCATCGGTAAGCGGCAACGTGTGCACGGACCTCACAGAAAAAGACGAAACGAATTGTTGTAAATTACCTTTTAATGGTAGCAAAAATTGTGTACATGAATGGCAAAAGGCGGGTGAAAAGTCAGTAAAAAGCGTCAGTGCAGACGTCAGCGCAAACGCCAGTGCAGACGTCAGTGCAAGCGTCAGTGCAGACGAAAGTGCAGACGAAAGTGCAAACGTCAGTGCAGACGTCCGTGCAAATGTCAGTACAAACAGCTCTTCGGAACTTCCAACTCCAGGAGGCACGAATAACCCCAAAACGGATGACGAAGGGGGGGGCTCCCCTTTTAGTAAGGATGACCATACAAATGAAAGTAGCAAAAAGGGGAAGATGAAAAGCGCAAAGGACATGTACGAAAACATGAGGAAGAACTTCCTTCTTTTTAAAACGTTAGACAGAGGGACAATCACCCCATTAAATGTGCCAGAAGAAGAAGAAAATTCGAAAAACGAATTGATTGTACGTGTAGAAGGATGTTCACATGAAGAAGAATTACAATACGACTCTGCAAATGTGCAGAGTACAGAGAAACAAAGTTTCGTGATGGCAAATGAAATATATGGTAGTACATCAGAAATGTTACCAGAAGAGGAAACCAAAAAAAATAGTAAAACGGAAAACGAATCATACATTTGTAACGAAGATAAAGGAAGGATAAACAGCAATGATGCATATAATAATATGGTAAAAGGAGAAAAAAACGAAATGGTGAAAACTTCGTATCCTCTAGAATACAACCAACGTTCCCCCTTTTCCTCATCACGCAGAAATAGAACTCCTGTTAAAAATGACAGGAATAAAAATCAGTTACGGATAACAAACTTTTTTAAAAAGATAGATAAAAGATCAAACGAACCAGTTACTAATACAACATTAAAAAGTGGAATAAATGAAAATTCGAGTAATAATATTAAACAGTCAGCTTTGATAAGCAAATGTACACAATTAACCGAAGAAAGGACACAGATATTAAACTATGCAAACAATTCTACTCCAAAAAATGAAGTTAATACTACTCAAGATGAAAAAGATAACAAATTGAAAAAAGAAATCAGGGAAAACGATCCAGAGGACCCGAAACAGCTTTACAATGACAAAGCACAAGACGAAGACTACGATGATCATTACTTATACCTAGCAACTCTCCATTTAGAAAGTAACCCATTAGAAAATGAATACTTAATGAAATTAAAAAAGATTGCATCTCAAAATAGGAATACACCCAATATGTCCGTTCAAAACCGATCACAGAATGAGGATGAAATGCTCAAAAATTCACATCCCAGACAGGAAGGAAAAAACATGTACTCATCTAAACTAACGCAAATATCTTCAGACACAATTTCTGATAAAAAATACAATGTAAAAAAAGAAAATGAAAAGAAAGAAAAAAGCAACGACCTTAACTTAGAATATATACTTAAAAATCTAAACTATAACTACCAACCGAAGAATCACAAAATCAACACTTTCGATTACTTCAAGGAGAAGGAAAACGTCACCCCCCATAACCCCTATATGGACAATTTGTAAAAACAGCTCTGAGAAGGGTCATTTGCCCAAGTCTATCTGTTTTACCCCGTTAATGCAGCACCGCTTCTTGCGAACTCTACCGCATATTTTTTTCACCGTTCCTCTTCCCATGCACAGCAAAATACTGCTCCCTTGGGCATATTAAAAATATTCCCCTTTAACGCCTCCAGAGACGCCTGTGCGTGCACAACCGTTTTTTGCAAACACGCAGCAAGGGTGTATGATGAGAACACGTATTTTTGCTTGCGTCATTTTCTTTAAATATATACATCAAAAAGAAACAACCTTTTTCAAAATATATTTTTTTAACAATTATAGGCATTCTGCATACATTAAAATAATTTTTACAAAATAAAACACATTAAAAAAATAAAAATTAACAAAACGCTAAACAATTAAAATTTACAATCAATTATAAATAAAAAAAAAAAAAAAAAAAAAAAAAAAAAAGGGAGAAGAAAAAGCAAAGCAATGATCAACTCCATTGTTTATGCAAATAGGGTGCCTTTGTAAACATTTTTCTCTAATGCACATGTCGAAGTGGGCAAAAAGGCATAACAAATAGGAGGGGGTGCCGATACTAAAATAAACGAGTAATAAATGGATAGTTTAATTCATGCCGAATAGGCGAATAACATGCGTACATATGTATTAAAAATATTTGGAGAAAGGCTCTAAAAGTCGAGAATGGAAATAATGAAGAGTTCGACTAAAATAGTGAAAATTGTGACGAGGTTGTCATCGCAAAAGGGGCCTACATACGCGCACGCTTGAAGAAAGCTCGAACATGTTAGGAAAAACCAAGAGAACCTTCACAATGGACCCAGGAAAGGCAAAATAAGCATAAAGGGACAAAACAAAAGAAAGCAAAGCAAAATAAGAAGCTGTAGAGTGCGCTTTGCGGCAACCCGAACTTGAATTAAGCATAATGGACAGGCGAATATGGACCAGTAGCCTGTTGGGCCAGAATTTTCCCTTTCGACACGTTAATAGAAAATGGATCGTTACAAAGCCCGATGAAATTGTAAAGGCAAAAAGTCCCACTATGAAAAAAAAGAGGTTTAAAAATATATACGTAGATTTTTCACTAAATAAATATATAAACATCAATAGTTTAAATGTGGATAGGTTTATAAAAACTCCTATACATTATCAAACGTTTAAGGAGCTAGTTGACACTATAAAATGTGTAAGTAATGTGAGATTGCAGAATATACATTTGGTGAGGAAAATATTAAATTCTCTGGATGTATATATAATGAATTATTTAAACAATCTACAGTTATTTAACGACTTAAAAGATTACAGGGGAGGTTTTCTTCAAAGTAAGGACAACACTGTTGATGTTGACCATGCAGATGCTGATTATTATGTTAATGAGGGTGATGATAGTGAACATTCCGTTACGCCAAACAGTATAGTGACAATTCTGATAAGTCTGTACAAGTTGAAATATAGAAATGAGCGATTTTTAAAAGTACTAGAAAATTATATTTTTGTAAATAAAGAAAAGTTTAAAATATCCCAGATGCATTTAATACTGTATATATACTCCTATTTTGACAGGGTAAATAAACCATTCATTAACTCCACACTTGTAATTATTTTAAATAATAAAAATGAATTAAATGCAGACAATATATTAAACATTTTCACTTCTCTATTTTACCTGGATTGTAAAAATGAGAAAACGTTAGACCTTTTAACAAGTTACATTATTTCGAATAACCTAGACTTTGATATAAATGTTATAATTTTTCTTCTGAGCAATTTAAAAAAGTTAAATTATTCTAACCCATGTCTTTTAGAATATTTTCACAATCAAGTAATTTTGAAGTTGAACTTTCTCAACCCGCAAGTGAATAGAGAGTACATGGACTCCTTCTTCCTTAAGAGGAACATTCAATGGGTTATTGAAGAGGAGGCCAATCAGTGGGAGAGTGACCAATGGGAGAGTCCCAATGGGGAGAACGGCAAATGGGATAGAGACCAATCGGAAGGTAAACATCATGGTGTGGGTGGATACCGTGGCTCCAAGGGAAGTGAATACCCTGGGGAGTGCCGTGAAAGGAGAGGCCCGCAGCGAAAGGAGAAAATGAACAATGAAGATGCTGGTGAATACGGATCGCTGCATAACAAATACATTGTAGAAAATAACTACGTAGATTATATATACGAATATTACAATAAAAAAGACATTGAAGATAAAAAGAAAAGTAAGATAACTCTCTTGATGGAAGTGTTAATATACTATAAATATTTTAAGGAAGATTTATTAAAAGTTTTATATGAATACTTATTGAATAATTTGAAGAAGTTAGATAAAGAGGACATGTATAAAATCCTTTCAAATATTTACCTATTCGAAATAAATAAATTTCCATATATTATTTTTTTAAATACGAAATTGCTCTTGAGTATGTGTCACTATTACGTGCCTTCGTATAAGAAGTGTAGCATAATTACATTTTTATTTTTAAAAATATTACTTGAAAAATATCACTGTTTTAACATTTTCATTGATGAAATATTGGTTCACAAAATAAACACAGAAATACTTAGTCTGAAGGAAGAGCAATTTTTATCCTTACTGAACCAGTACAAAAATACTTCCATTATAAGGTACCTCTGCGATATTTCGTTAATATATAATGATTTTTTTAAACTAAAAGGAGATGCATCTGTACATGGAAAGGTAGAACATTTTGATGGTGTTGCTAATATGACCGATATAACGAATATATGTAGCGAGTCCCGAAAGGGTAATAGCGCATCAGAATTTTTTTCTACTACAAGTGGAGAATCACTGAGGGGGATTACCCATTTAATGGGTAGAGAAAAAAAAATGAAAGTATACGAATTTAATCCAATGAATAGGCTACATACCTACAATGGCCAATTTTTGTTACAGTTTTTTCATTTTTATGTGAAAAGGGAATATTACCAAGGAGTGTTTCTATTTTTGAAAAGTCTTTTTATTGGTGTAAAAAATTTAAAAAATTTTGATCCATACGTGTACTATGTATTTACGAATTACTACCCAAAGGAAGAAATAAAAAATAGAGAAAAGATTCTTAAATGTGTAGAGAATGAAAATATGTTTAAAAAATTAAATGCGCTATATATTATACATATTTATGAACATTTTAAGAGTCTGTTTGAGTCGTATGAAGATTTTTTCTGTAAAAAAAATAGGTTAATCAACTTTAATCACGACTTATGTTTGTACCATTTTTACCTAAATAACTATGTAAGTAATGGTAAAGATGGAGCTGACATATTTCTTCCCATCGATGGAGAGAGAAAAACCAACGTGGGTAGTAGTGAGGATAAACATCTAGTAAAAAGTGTCAGCAAATATTTATTCACGAGCTCTAAAATAAACTATGTTAGTTGTCAAAATAGGGGAAATGTAACAAACTTTAAGGGACAAAATAACACATCCGATAGTGTGCATTCTGTAAAGATTGATAGAAATATTAACCGTGTTAATAGAACCATTTGTAAGGACGAAGAAATTGGTATCGTTGAGCGAAATGCTATACACACAACTGATGAAAGTTATACATATGGAAAGAGGGTGTCTTTGACCACTTTTGAAGGGAATACATTTGAGATAGACAATTATATTTATAACATTCTAAATAACATATTTATGTACACACCTGTTAATTTATTTGTTTTATATATTCATTATTTTAATTCTAATAATATATTTTTTTTATTAAAAAATATTATATTTAAGTTAAATTATTTAAATGTTAATTATATATCTATCGTAATGGCAAAAATTTATCATTTGGCAAATAGAGAAAATTGTGACGAAATTCTTAAGAGGAGATACATTATCTTTTTAGACTTTTTTCATGATTACCTACTGGGTGATGAAATTAATTGCGAAAAATTTTCTTACCAAGGGAAACAAAAAAAGAATGTAAACAGTTACTATAATTTGAATAGTAAAGAAAAACGTTTAATTATAAATAATATACACCTAAATTGTATAACTAAAAATAATGAAACGGTAAAGGTTAAAAGACATATTGCATTTATATTATGTAGAAATAAAAAATACTCTAAATATGTAAACAATGATATAATTTTTGGTGAGAAATTTTTAAATTTTTTTTGGGAATTTATTTTAAAAAAAAAAAATTTTTTTCAGTGCTTATATTACAGCATGACAAACGAAAGTTTGTTTCTCATTTTGAAGACGTTGCAAATGAAAAAAAAAAATCAGAAATATGTACACTGTGTAGAGGTAATAACAAATGTGTTCATATGTAGATACATTCAGCACAAATACAGTGAGACGGTAACAAACGCACCATCGACAAAAAGGGGTGAGGATTCATCAAACATTTTAACCCCGTGTAATGATAATAATCTGCATATATTAGATAATAAAAGGGGTTCCCTAGACTGCATTTTGTCCCTAAATAGTACCAATGCAGGGGGTACTTTGTATTTTGCTCAAGCTCATGATAATCAATTAATCCCAAGGGAGTTTCTCAATAAAGGTGATTCAACAGTACAAAATCGCATTGAAGAGGAAGCTACTAGCGGAAGTGAGGACGTGGAGGATGTGAGTAACGCGGATGGCATGGTGAAAGAAGAAGAATGTGGTGACGCCTCCCTTCTCGACGACACTCCTGCAAGAGGGAGTACCAGAAGCAAGGGCAATAGCGATAGTGGAAATGAAGATGCCATAAAAACCTTCACACAGATTTACATCTTAGCATTAAGGGTTCGATATTTTCACAAAATGCCTGTAAATAAACACATATTTCGCGAATTATGCATCAATAATAAATATATTGATAACCGAAAATTTCTGAACTTTCTTTTTTTTTTATATAAGTATAAATTTGACGAAATGAGGTATATACTAATGCTACAGAAAAGGTGCTTTCTTTATAAAGATGTATATTATTCGCACTCTAACTGCAGGATAATAGAATTCCTATGCAAAAAGTTAAAAATTGGCTTGGAAGAAAACAGCAGAACTATTCCGACGAAGCAGACATCATATGACTACCAAAGTGCGTGAAAACGCACAGGGCCCCCTACGAGCAAAGAAGCACATACGATGCTTGCACTAGTATGCAAAGTAACTCGGTAAAAAAGTGGCCCACTCGGAAAGTCATTTATTTACCTTTTTTTAAAAATGGAACGATTCGTATGTGTATGTATATTTGCAATTGTAGCGGTACAGCATTTAAACAGAAATGTTATGACACTATTGCGAACGTGAAGCTACTCTTTTTTTCTTTTTCTTTTTTTATTTTAAACGTTGTCCTAACATGAGGAGATCATTTTTTGTTTTTCCTACATGACATTTTTTCCCGTAATAAACCTACTAAGTTATCAATTCGTAAAATTGGCTTCCCTTTGCGTGACAATGGTGCATCCCCCCCGGGTTGCCTAGAGGTCGCACTAGAGTCATTTTCCGTCTCCGCATTCCGACGATTCCGTTGGCAATGAGCAGTGAGCAGTGGACACTTCACCAGTGGATGGCTAAACAAGTGAATAGCGAGATTAATGGATGTAAAAATTATTGCACTTGGAGCGCGCTTCTCCCAGTTTATAACGCAACTTTTAATATGCAGCATACGTGAGGGAAAAAAAAAAAAAATTATGTGCTGAAACGGTAGTAATATCTTATGGAATACGTCTTTATGTGAATTTATATATTTATTACATATTCTTTTTACCCTTTTTCATTTTTTAGAAAATCTACGAATGTGTAAGAAATGTACAATAAGGAGAAGACCTGTTGGTCGTATCATTTTTTTTTTTTTTTTTCCTGAGCTTTTTGCATTGCATGAAAGTATCAAATAGTGTAGCACTTATTTTATTCCTTTATTTATTTATTTTTTTTCCTTTTTGTTGCGTCCTTTTTGTTGCGTCCTTCTTGTTGCGTCCTTTTTGTTGTGTCCTTTTTGTTGTTTCCTTTTTTTTTTTTTTTTTTGCTTCACTTAATTTTGTTTTATTCATACCCCCCTTCGTGTGTATATATACTGATACCGTGTGGAAATATTTCACATTATGGTCAAGCGGGCAATTAACTCAAATTGATAAATGTATAAATACGACATATATCTAACGTACGTACGGTATACGTGAGTGCTCTTATTATTAGGATAGACTGTTCATATGTATTTACGTAATAATATATAGAGGAATAAGCACGAGGTCATTTCTTTTTAGTTTTTTTTTTTTTTTTAAATTAACATTTTTTTACACTTCTGTTTATTTTTTAACGATTACATTTGGTAAAAATGGTGAAGAAAATGTCTAAGGACTAAAATTTATTTGCTTTTTTCCCATTTTTCCCTTTTTTCCTTTTTTTCCTTTTTCCTTTTTTCCCTTTTTTTTTTTTTTTCCTTTTTTTTTTTCCTGCGTTAACATATAGCTCATACTGGGTGGTGCATAGTGAAAGGGCGACTTTAAAAGAAATGGAATTAAAATGAGAGCATAAGTTATTTTTCTTTTTTCTTTTTTTTTTCTTTTTTTTTTTTTTTTGCACCACACGTATTAGGCATTTAAGAATTTTTACTTGCCTTTTGCAAATAGCATTTATCATTTACCGCGTTCCACCTTTACCTCTCCCCCGCTTGAAGTTTCCTTATTTTCTTTAGGTGCAATTCAGAAGTAGGGATATTATGATACACGTATAAGAAGGGTACATCATTGACAGAAATTATTTATTTTATTTTATTTCATTTTATTCTATTTTTTTTCTTTTTTTTTTTTTTATCCAACTTTCACACAAGAAGGGGTTGTAAGAAATGAGTAAAAATGATAAGAACGATTTACTTGTGAAAGATGTAATAAGAAGAGATATTGAAAAAAATAAAGGCATTATAAAGAATGTCATAGATTTTAGGGATAGAATACCTTTAGTGGAGTATAAGAAAGAAGGTAATGATATGCTTATATGTTCTAAGTACCATTTTATAGATGATATATATATTAAAGTAAAATGGGAAAATCATAAAATTAAGTTAAATTTTATGGATGATAATACTCCGAACCTTTATAAATCAAAAGAGGACACAGAAAAGGTAGAGTTAATGAAAGAAATGGAATGTGATATCGTAAAGGATGAAATGCAAAATGAGATGCTAAACACAGTGCTACACAATGAAACGGTAAGTGCTGAAGTAGACATGGAGATGATAAAAACAGAGGAAGATATCGAACTGGGAAAAACGGAAATGGACATTGAAATGGTGAGAACGGATGTGGATATCGAAGTCGAGAATGAAGAAATGGACGGGGATATAGGAAATAGAGAATTAGATATTTGGGTACCTTCTAGAAGGGGAGAAAAAAATCATATTATTATTTTAAGTGGTACTTCAGGAGGTGGTAAAAGCACCCTAAGTTGCTTACTAGGACTATTTTTAAATATACGCCGAATTTTGTCAACGGATATGGTACGAGAAATTCTAAGAAAATATCACATAGAAAATGACAGGTATCTTAAATTTTCTACGTATGAATCGTGGAAGTTAAGTAACAGTGATGAAGAGCAGAATGAGACTTATACGCAGTTAAGCGAGCATCGCGATTGCAAAGCGAAAGAAAATAGAAGAGACAGCAATGGAATTAGTGCCGATATCCGCGGCGATAAAGTGCTGAATAGTAAGTGGGGTAGCCGGTGGATAGAAACGGGGGAAGGCGTTGATAGTATGTTGAGTAAGAGGTGTGTTGAGAATTATTCGAAACAATGCGAACTGCTGTTTAACTATATTGATGACATTATTAAGGACCATATTGTTAATAACAAGTCTATAATTATAGAAGGGGTGCATATAAACTCAAATATGATCAATAAATTAATTACAAAATATCCTAACAAAATCATCTTTTTTTTAGTTTATATTAATGATAGAGAAACAAGTATTCGAAGATTTTCATCCAGATCTACTGATTCAAATGAAGAAGAAAATAAATATATAAAAAATATTAATTATATTAGTGATATTCAAAAGTGTCTACTAGAAACAACCAGAAATTTATTTCCACCTATTAATTATATCGAAAATATCGATATTTTTAATTCCTTGGAACGTGCCCTTAACATTATTTATTCATTTGCTTAATATGTGCACAGGCACATGGCGCAAAATGCACCATATCGTGCGGACATGAGCTATGGGGTATGTATGTGTGTATGTTTAGGAGGGGGTGGGATGAGGGGTTTAGTCTTCTTTTTTTTTTTCTTTTTTTTTTTTTTTTGCGTTTTTTTATAACATATGTTTGGTGCGCTTTAGTAGGACACCGTTTGCTCCTCGTTTATCGCATCAACCCTTCACTTATTGCGGCATTGTGCCTTATCTGTTGCTGTGTTGTGCCCCTATTTATTGATAAATTATGCCTATATCTGTTGCTTCATTACGACAATATCTATTGCTACATTACGTTGTAGTTATTTCCATATTTGCCTCTTTCCATTATTGTATGCACACATTTGCGCGTTTCTTTTTTTTTTTTTTTTTTTTTTTTTTGCGTAATCTTTATGAAACCTTTGTATATTTGGTTTCCTAATTCACCCGTGGTTATTTATGCCTGTCCAGGGTTGTTTAAACCTTTTTTAAGTACCGTTTCCCATTTAATTTATGTTTTGGTTTTGGTTTTGGTTTTGGTTTTTTCTTTTTATATGATCAATTGGAACCAAATGATATTTCAGTCTTCTCATGTTTTTATATTATTATCATTATTTTATGTAATTTTTTTTCTAAAATTATTTATCACCTTGTTTTTTAATGTAAAAAAAATGTAGAACAGTAATTAATTATGTATTTTCCATTAATTCTCACATTTCCCTTTTTCAAAATTTTCTGAAAATTACAATAATGCTTTTCATTTCACTAACAGTGAAGCGTTCCTTTCCTTTTTCGATATAAGCAAATGACGCAATTAAAATTTTTAGGGATGTACACACATGGGTATATACACACATATGCGCATATACGTGCCTGAATGCATGCGTAAGTTAGAATACACAAATATTGGCTCTTTTTTTTTTTTTTTTTTTAAGTCTTTGTATTCTTTGAATGTTAAGAACGTTTGGCGCCCTCATTCCAGAAGAAAACGAATGGGCCGTTGCAATAGAGGTATATTTCTTTTTTTACTTTTATTTTTATTTTATTTTTGCATCCATTAATCGGTTGCGCATGTTCAAGAATTATGTGAAAGAAAAACCCGCAATGGTGCATATACGAACATGCGCACATGCGCACGTGCATATATATATGAATATATCCCCATATGCGAAGAAAAGACGTAGTGTAAATATTGGTACTATCATTTCTACTCTGACAAGAGCATCCTTGGAGTTCCTAACGCGGGAAAATTTGGTGTAAATATTTCCATATCACTGTTGGAAACATACCATATTCAGAAACGCAAGCGCATGTATATTATGTCCTCACATATATGCGAACTTCAGTAGTGACTAATTGCGTCTTTATATTCTCTCCATTTAACTTTCCCCTTTTCGCCTACGTTGGTTTTCCCTCTTTTCACCTTTTTTCTCAAGATCAGTCAACATTTTAGTTGTCATAACATTCTTTACTTCTCTTCATCATTCCGTTGCGTTACGAATTCGTGTCTTCACATTCTTGCTTAGCTTCAGCAATCCCATAGCTTCAATACTTAATATAATATTGCAATCATTATGTTACATTTATTTTTTTTTTTTTTTTTTTTTTTTTTTTTTT
>FLRD01000018.1:0-36479 GCA_900088485.1 Plasmodium ovale wallikeri | reverse complement strand
AAAAAAAAAAAAAAAAAAAAAAAAAAAAAAAAAAAAAAAAAAAAAAAAAAAGGGACAAGAAAAAGGAGAACACAAGAGAGGATGCGAAAAAAGAGCAAAAGTAAAAACTTTATAGCTAAAATAAAAAAGCTCAAAAAAAAAAAAAAAATATATATATATATATATATGACAAAGCTGTATATATGCACAAAAAATAATTAAAGTGAGCATGCAACGCGCACAACGTAGGAGTTGCACCCGTCCACGCTTCCCAATACGTGCTTCAGTTTGTAAACGTGTAAGCGCACTGCGCGTGTGTGTACGTTTGTATGCATCGTAATGGGCATATAAACCTTCGAAAAGTAGCAAAATTAAAATACCAAATACGGATGGAGGAAAACCACCGTGAGGTAAACCTCCGAACGCAACTATAATTTATAATTGCACACAACAGGCAAACAATAGACAAGATGCTCCTTTGTTGTGACGCTAATGCGAAATCTCAGTTTATCTCGACGCACTTGAGACTGGTAAACCAAAAGTATGCATTCTACTAAGTTTTTTGTGAGGTTCCCTTTTTGTCATATCGTGCAATCAAAATCACTCTAACGATAAGAGACGAACGAGCGGTTTTGGAGTGGTATTGTCCAACCGCCTACCATTATCGCTTCACCCTTAAAATGAATAACATTTGTAAAAAAAAAAAAAAAAATACTCCCTGAGGTAGTTTCTTTTCTGCCTCTCTTCTCATATTTTTAATTCGTAGAATCGAAAGTATAACTCACATTTAACTTCTCATTCTGTTAATCCCTTCTTCCCTTTTTTATGGCATTTATTTTTTAAATTGTATAATCCATCAGTTGGGGTGCATTAATATGGGTGAAAATTTAAGGCTAAATGGCTAGTCCTTTCGCGGACAGAAACAGCAACCATTAGTTCTTCTCCTCCTTTGTACTCTTCCCCTCCGGTGTTTCCCTTTTCCCTGCAACATTTGTGCATCCGTAAAAATTCCAAAAGCACGCACACTGATTGTCCCCATCGAACGTTCAAGCACACCCCTTCCCCCCCTGCGTACACACACCAAACAGAGAATGTTGTTTTTACTCTTTTCACATTATAATTTAGAAAATTGCACCCTTTTTCGTACTATGATAACCCATAATTTTAGGACGTCTGCTTGTTTTACTTTTATCAATTACATAGTGAATTTTGCTATAACCATTTCTTTCCTCATCGTTACTGTGTTCAAGAAAATATGCATCTAGCGGTGTCGTGTTTCCTTTTTTTGTCTCATATGAAGCCGTTGAACTGTCCTCTTTAATGCCATACCCTTCCCCATGTTCGCTTGATAACTTAAATCTTCTGTTCTCACTTCTAATGAAGTTACTCCTAACAATTTCACCATTACCCATTTTACCCTTACTCTGTTTAGGGGAGCTAAACCGTGTGCTGTTTCCAAGGTTATTCGATACAACATTCCCTCTAATAGAGCAATTAGCACAATCAGTATCCCCTTTACCGTAGCAATATTCGTATTTGACTTTGCGGTTCGCACTCGTGTTATCATCATAATGGTTCCTCTTGCAGTGATTACCGTTGTAGCGGTTACCGTTATAATGATAATTGTTATGGTGGTAATTATAGTAGTTGTACCAATCATAATGGTAATTTTGATTGCTCATGTGATTGTTCCTATTATTTATGTTACTACCATGGTATGCTGTTCCTCCGTTTACGTAACCTACTTTGTCGTTATGGTGCATGTACTTTTCATTCGTGTTGTTGTAATTCATTATGTTCATTTTGTCTAACACCGATGAACAGTCTTCGTTGTTGTTGTTATTCAGGTAAAAGAAATTTATCTTATGCATTTTCCTACTTTTAAAATTTTCTGATTTTGTCGTATGTTCCTTATTTAAATTCAAATCATCCGTCGCAAAGGCAGAATTTATATAAAAATTTTGTTCCCCTTTATGATCAGAACTTTTTCTATATCCTAATTTGTTTCCTTCTATATTAGAGTTTTCCTTTTTTTGGTTTCCTCCCCCTTCTGCAGTACCATTTTTTACTTCTTTACAGACGCATATATTGGCATGGCTTGTTTTCGATCCTTTGAAAAACACTTCACAATTGTGATCTTCCCCTTCTACAGCATCTTCCCTCTTATCCTTGCTCAATACTGCATACTCGTTAACCCCTTTTTCCTTTACCCCACTGTCTATTCCTATGTTAACCTCATTAGCACATTTGTCTGCTTCGTTTTTCCTAATATCATTTTTCCTTCCCTTCGTGTGATAATTCTCACTACAAACACTTTCATTTTTGTTAATATTGCATTTTTCAATGTTAACCCTTTTCTGTGCAACAATATTTAATTTTTCATTCCCGAGTTTATAATCCTCTCTACTCTTTTGAATGCATGCCGGTGTATCTGTAACGGTCCTACATAATGTGTTTCCATCGAATACTTTCAACCTATTTCCATTCACTAGAATGCCTTCTCTTATATCGATCTTAGGATTCCCTAAATTTGCTTTCTTACAGCACAGAGAAGGTGAGTGTACGTTTTCACAGTTTTTCAATTGATATATGTTGTTCTTCTTTTCGCAGTTCGATTCATTCAGTAGCTCCTTCAAATTATCCTTTCTGTGTGTAGCACCATTTCGAATATGTCCCTTATAAGTATCCTCCACATTTGCGTATGATAACTCTTCTCCGTTTGAGATATTCACTTTGTTCGTGGGAAGAACACCTAAATTCGGGTTAAAATGGGTAACTTCCCCGTTCGTTTTACCCATATCACTCTTCCTTAATTTAAGCATACTTTCTTGTGATAAAGTATCCGAGTTGTACGAAGACAGGCTTCCTCTTGGTGCATTTCCTTTACCACTATTTTCGCCTTTGTCAAAGGCGATGTTGTCATTTCTCGTACGATCGCTCCCTGCAGAATCGTAAGTAAAACAGTTCAACCCCTTTTTTTTCTGCGATTCTGTCAGTATCTTTTCATACCGATTTTTTAAAACTTCCAGTTTGTTCTTGTTTTCTTCTAATGCACTCATTATATCAGTATTACTACTCGTGTTGCCACCATTTTCCAGTTTTACCCCTTTCTTTAATTTATTCTCCCTTAATTTTTTTTCCAACTTTTTCTCGAAACTTAACCAGCTGTCCTCAATTTCTATTACGAGGTTATGCTTTTTTTTATTCTTCTTGTCAAAATTATCCACGGTGCAATCATCACTGCAACAGCTTTTTGCCTCCTTGTGTGACATAACCCTATCATTATTTCCTTCACCTGTGACACTCTCTTTCACATTATCACCTTTTTCAAATTCAATGTAATAGGCGAACTTCCCCTTGTTGTTTTTCCCTATAATGGTTTTATTCTTCAAATCGTTCCAGTTGTTCCAACTGTTCTGATTTTTCGAACTGCTTAAATTCTTCAAATTGCAGTTTTCACTGATAGACCTGCCTCGCTCATCCTTTTCACCTCGAACTTTGTTGCTGTAAAGACTCCCATTCTGTAGCTTATCACAGCTGTTTACACCGCCTTTTCCACAGACCCTATAGTCTTTTTTTATATCATATAACTGCTCATTATAATTATTTTTTTCTTTGAAATTATGGAAAATGCTCACTTTATTTATTACCATATTATTTATTCCTACATTGCTGACAAAACTGCTACTGGAATGTGAGCTCTGTGAATCCATTAAATGTTGAATGTCGGGTAACGTTGTTACGAAGTTTTTTTTACCGTTTTTTTCTCTAGTACTATTCTCTGAATTCGGGGAGATAGGTTCAATGGTGTCATTGCTGTCCTTAACTGAAATTTTTTCTTTGTGCATTCTCTTTTGTTCGCTCTTTTCTGCCTTTCCACATTCGGTTGAACTCGACACAGTGACACTTCCCAGTGATGCAAAAGTCGTGCTATTGTTCACTTCTAACGAATGAGGTGACGCATGAATTTTGCGCAATTCTACATATTGCATTCCCTTTTTAATACCCTTTCCTGATGATAATGAAGAACATTCAGTAACATCACTCTTACAATTATCGTTATTCGAATTATGAGATCTTTTCACCTTCCTTTTCGCTTTTATGAACTTTTCCTTTTTTTTCTTTTTTTCTACTACATGTTTTGCATTGGATTCATCTAGTCTATTTTTAAAGACACTGCTAACACCTTTTTTCCTATTAATGTTCATATGAAAATTGCAAACAAATGCAGTGTTTCCTTCGTTCTTGTTTCCTCTCATTAGTTTTCTTTCTTTATACTTTTCGATTATATGCATTCTTTTACGTGTAACTAGGCTGCCCATTTTACTATCTTTGCTACTTCTTAACTCTGTTTGGAAATTGTATGTTTGGTTCTTCCTCTTTGCATTTATTGCCTTTTCAAAATTGTTCTTTCCATTTTGTACATCCTCCTTTGGTACACAAAATACCAAGTCCCCTTCCTTTTTATCATTTGTTTCCTTATCACAACGGTTGTTCACTTTTTCGTAATAAATAGCATCTTCCATGTAGAAATCTCCCTTTCCATTTTTTAAATTTTCATCCTTTTTACTGTCTTTCATATATATTCTCGCATCACAATTTTCCCTCTTATTTGCACCCCGTTTTGTCACACGAAAATAATTAAATCGTCTGTCTTCCTGTGAATCTTCGCCCTTTTGGGCACATTCGTCCGTTTCTCCACCAGTACCTTCTTCGTACATGTTATTCCCTTCCTTCGCCTCTTCTGAATGTTTACCGCAACTGCTAGGGGTATGTGTTTTCCCCTTTCCCGCTTTACCCTTTACGTTTTTTTCTCTTTCTTTTGCTAGTTCGCCTTTTGCAGTTTCCCCTTTTGCGTATTCGTCATCGTAACAACTCACATCGTCTGTTTCCTCCATATCTGAGCATGCATATGCCTCAATGTCATTCTCATTCTCACTGTCGTTGTTTCCATTGTCATCACCACCGTCATAATCGCCGCCTTCACCGCTGTCATCGCAGGCTGCGAGCTTGTCGTAAGCGCTGCTCTCGTTGTTCAGTTCGTCATCCGTTTCTATTTCGTACTCTATCGTGTGCGTTTCAATAAAGTTCATAATGCTTTTTTTATTTATATTTCCATTATGATGAAACCATAAATTCTTTTTATCGTTTACGTTTTTTAATACTTTATCCTTTACCTTTTTAATGCTTGATTTATTCAAATTCCACTGGTATAATAGGGAGTTAAAAGAAGTAAGCTCATAATCGTTATAAATATTTTCTATTCCCTTATAAGTATTATCTTTTCCATTTAATACATCCATATCGATTGTTTCTTCTATGCTTTGATTTAGCAATTTCTCATCAGAACTGTCTTTTTCCCCTTTTCGATCTTTTCGGTCGCTTAATTTTTCGTCTCCTTTCAAGTTTTCACTGTCATTTTTACAGTTGACGATACTTCTACAGCTGCTGCTCCTGATGGTATTGTCTTCCCTTTCGCTATTATCATTCTTCCTATTTTCGCTCATACCACAGATGCTGTTGCACTCATCGTTCGCATCGTCGATAAAGGTGCACTCTTCTGAATCCTCACTTGACCCGGTAAAAATAGCTTTTCCTACTACCGACGGGGAATTCCCAAAATAGAATTCTTTTATCTTTTTTAACCTTTTCTTGCTTTCGTACTTGTTCGTAATATATTGAAAAAAAACAAATTTTTTCAAAAAATATAATTCTTTTTTTAATTTTTTTATGTCTTCTTCATATATATACGAATTGGTGTTCTTATTTTCGAACTGTATTTTTTTTGCCTTTGATACTAACTTCAAAGAAGATAGCGTGTCGCGTACATTTTTTAAGCTTGCTGATATTGTACATATGAAAACAGTTTTACTGGATCCCCCCAAAGAATCTTGAAGTAATCTTGTCAAAACAGAATTCCTATAACTGATGTTTTTATTACCTTTTGATAATTCATTTATACATAATGACAAGGCGGATAAACTTCTATTTATGGAGCAAACTTCTGTTGTGTATAATTTTTCATTAGATGCTGCATATTTTTCGTTACCTGCCAAATCGATTAACAACAAATTACCAGATTTCAAACATTCTGGTTTCAAATTATTGACATATCTTAACTCAATTTTAAATATAGAATGTGACCTTGTTGACATTTCATTCGTTTTCGTAATTCTGCAAGCTCGATTACTTGTACCATCTATCAGTAGCTCTATTAATTCTTCGCAGTTGCTTACTTCTACTGTTAATAATCCAGAGACGAAGGTAGTATTACTCGAAAATTTTGATTTTAGTGTGCTTAAACAGGGTTGCGCTTCAGTGTAAGGATTTAACAAATCAAAAATTCTGTCGTTATACAATTGCATATAAGAAGCGTACACTTTGACATTTTTAAACACGTCTACATTCTTTTTATCCTTTCCATATGAATTATTCATATTAGTTTTATTCCTTTTCGTCCTTTTCTCCTCCTCATCATGATCATTTTTGTCATAGTATGGTTCCTCCCTTCCTAGAGCTCTAATTCGGGATAATCTGTTCATTATCTCTTCGCAAGCTCTGGGAATCAAGCCCTTTTTTTCAGAATTTAAAATTAGTTGTATATCATCTTTAAAATATTTTGCATTAGGTTTATATTCGTTTCTATACTCAGAGAATGTCCTATAGTATTCATATTTTGCGTAGTTATTTTCATTAATGCATTCTACATTAGGCTTGTGGCAGTGTCTAAAATTAAACGCATTGCATGATGCCTCGCCCACCTTTTTATAATTAACAAAATTTGCATTTATTAAAGGAATTACTCTGGGTGGCAAATTGAATAACGGCTGCGAACAAGACCTCTTCCTGTCGTACAGAAAGTTGTTGCTGTTACTGTTTCCATTACCGTTGTTGTTGCTGTTGCTGTTGCTGTTGCCGGTTCCATTGTTATTTGGAAGCCTCAAACTACTGGTATTTACTAGTAACTCGTTGGGATTAACTCTCCGAACGGAATGTTTATTTTTTCTCTTTCTCTTCTTAATTAATTCCATAACGTCAGGACCTATCATGGTATATGTTTTACCAGTGCCCGTGTGTCCGTGCGCAAATACAGTAGCATTTTTAAAACAGAAAATAGAATCTATAGAAAAACAAATGTTGCTCCAAATATCCGTTTGCTTACTTCCTTCATTGAAAACTTTGTCAACCAGAAACTCGCATTTCTTGTTTTCCCCTTTCATTCCGTAATTAATCAATATTTTGCAAGAACCTCTTTGTGTAATAACACTTTCGAATCCGTTTTCCACCGATTCCAATGGTTTAATTCTAATACATGTTTTTATTTGCGATTTATTCCAATTAATATCTAAATTATTCGCCGAACTATTTTCATAACTTTCTGACATATTAATTGAACTTTTCTCATTTTCTTCACTCGAAAATAAATCCTTCTCCTTGCACATTAAAGCACGTTCCAACTCCACCCCCTGCTGATTATTATTACATTCACTTTCAGTCATTTCGTTTATGTTCACGTCCGCGCTGCTTATTCGTATCCTACTTATATCTCTTACGTTTAAATGGCTTTCACTTATTCTGTATCGTGTCATCTCCTTTTCATTGTTTGCAGGTGTAATAGCTTCACCTTCAATTCTTTGACGCGCAACTGCTTCTCCTTCTCCCCTCAATTTTTTATTCATCACATTTTTAGTTCTTTCATATTCGTTCCACAAATTTGCCTTAATTGCATTTTCACCTCTTTCCCTTTCGTTCATCACATTTTCATTAATTATATCATTTATACATAATGTATCCTCATAAATTTTCTCTCCCAATTCGGTGGTTGTCATTTTGCAGGTGTTTGTGCAAATTTTTGCTTCGCGTTTGATGCAAAAATCGTTGTCTTCAAAAGAACGTTCCGTTGCATTTTCTATGTCGTTATAATCCATGTTCAATGTGCTTTGCTTTGAATATTCTTTATATTTATTTTTCTCGTAGGAATGTTCATTATCAATGTTCACTGGCATTGTCACACTTTTGTCATACACTTTGCAGACTTCATCATCAGAGTTACTGGTGAAATAGTCATCATCGTTGCTAAAATTTCCTTCTTTTTTATTTACAAATTTTTCTGAAAGAACACCCGGTGAGTATAGACCCTTGCATATGTACACACCGTTTGATCTATCCATTGTTCTTGGGTCTGTCATTTTAAGAAGCATGCAGGAAAAGCCAAACGCTCTTTGGTCTTTATAGTTTGAGAACGTTTATTTATTATCTACTATGGGAAACAATTGTCTCTATTTTTTTTTTTTTTCGCACATGGACAAATCCATAAATACATATATGTGTATAAATATCTACACATGTGTGTAATATTAAAATGTTAGATGTGTTAAAAATAATCGGTCATTGTACTTAATTTTACAACGAAAAGTTAACTTGAAAATGGCATTCACGTTTTAACGTCCTCAATTTTAAATGAATTCATGGTTACGTTAGGATGTTAAAAAAAAAAAAAAAAGACACAAAACAAGCAAGAAGAAAATATGCGAAATGCTAATTTATTTGTATTAAGAAATAAGCATATAAGCAATTGTGACAATTAATTACAAGCGTAAAATAGTTATATAGATGGATAACAAAAAAAAAAAAAAAAAAAAAAAAGCAAAGATTAAAAAGACTACGCACTCAGCACAGGGCATATGCATATATACAAAATGACTACTTATCTATCCTTTCATCTTTTATTTTTTATTTGTTTTTTTATTTTATATCCTTTTTTTTTTTTTTTTTTTTTTTTTCTAAAACGAAACTGTTGCTAAAAATATGTAAGCTTCCCCAAAAGTTTTTAGCAAAAATGAAAAATTCCCTAAAAAATTAAAACCTCCCTTTTTTTTTTTTTAAAAAAAATTAAAAAAACGGTAAATAAAATTATAAAAGCTGGACAGGTAAATAAGTTTTTAAACCGTGAACCACGGCACGAATATGTTGCCTTATTTACACACACCGTTTTTTTTTTTTTTTAATTTTAGAATTTAATTGGAAAAATTATTCCTTGTTCAGGAAGAAAAAACGAAAAGTCAAATATGAAAAAGAAAAAGTACAAAGCATAAGACAACAAGTATAAAATATGTGAACTATGTAAAATGGGAAAAATGTGCAAAAAAGGTCAAAGTGTGCATCACAGGCAAAATGTACAAGTCGGGAAGAAGGTACAAAACAGGAAGAATGTGAAAAACAGGAAAGATATACAAAACGGGCAAAATGTACAAAATTGGCAAAGTCTACAAAAAAGGGTAAATGCACAAAAAGGGGACACATATTAAAACAAAAGCCGAATGCTGTTACTTTCAGTCCTTATTGCACTAGAAGAAACTTTTACACTTTAGGAAATTCCCATTTTGTAAGTTGCATTTTTTTTTTTTTTTTTTTCTAGCTTTATGCATACAAGCGTGATTTGCAAAAATTATGTACACTTTGGTTATTTTTCAGCTAATTTTTTTTTTTTTCTTTTACGAACATGTTTCATTTACATGCCCGTTTAAAAAAAAAAAAAAATGGCTCGCCTGCAAAGATTTTTATATAATGGATACTTTTATATATATAAAAAAAAAATAATAATTTCAGTTATCACATATAAAAATTCAAAATAAAATTTTTTTTTTCATTTTAATCTTCTTATATATAAAAATGTGTTCGCATTTTATTAAAATGAAAAATTTGAAATCGAAATTTGGTGCTAAGGGGAAAATAAAAAATATACGATCGTGTCTTTTTACATTATTTATTAGGTTTATCTTGCTTTTTTTCTTTTTATTAAATGGTATTACTTTCTATAGAACACTTCTGCGTTGCCATAATTTTAAGGAGAAAAAAAAAAAAAAAAAAAAAAAGCTATTTCTGCTTTATGTATTACGAGTATAAAAAAATAAAACCAAGAGGTGCCATTCTTTTTAAAAATATGCCATGTTGTTGATAAATAATTTTTCAACATTTTACGGAAAAAATGAAACGAATAAAATAAAAAAAAAGCACATACTACAAAGATCATACAATTCCAAAATATTTTATTTTAATTTTTTTTTTTTTTTTTTTGGCTTTTTCTTTTTTAAAATTAAAGTACAATTTTTTATTAAGAACAATTTTCACCTATATAAATTATTTTTGAAACAATTCTTTCAAAATTTTAACTAAAGGTATCAACTTTGCATATGGCATAATTGTGTGCAAAATGTCATTAGTAAGTATGCTTGTATGTTTGTATGCTTGAATGCTTGCATGCTATGCGGATGTCGATCTATGTGTCACACTGTACTTTTTCACATTAGGCACATTTTTATTATGTACTACAATTTTTCATATTTCTACATTTCGCTTAGAGTGTTTTGTATTTTTTATTCTTGCAAGGGAGATAGAAAAAAATTCCTTTCCCTTTTTTCGATGTTTGGGAACTCTGAAATTACAAAAAAAAGGGCAAGATTGAAAATAATGAAACTCGCAAATGTGCCTTTCTTTTCTTTGCTTTTTTTACGAAAGACTTTAATTTTTCTCTCTTCATTCCACGCTTTTGTAAAATTATTTAACTAGAGGTATATACAAAATTTTTACATTTAACATAAGTGCTCATTTTTAACTTCCACAAATAAAAGGACATGGCTACACCTGTTGCCACTTAATATTGTGAAAAAAAAAAAAAAAGGGTAATACGACATTTTTAAATAATACCAAAAAAAAGTGAATTCTTTTATATTTTAAACAAGCAAAAGATCGTGTTTTTTTTTTTTTTTTTTTTATTTTATTATTTTTTTTAATGAATAAAAGTAGCTATATTCTACCATTCCTTTTCTTTTTTTTAATTTCCTGTATATATGTATATATATATATATATATTTTTTTTTTTTTTTTTTTTTCTAGTGATCTACTGAATTCAGTGTTTATGTTAATCGCATTTGTTGCTCTGTTACTGTTGAGCAGCCATCCCTGAAATGTGCCTTTCTCATATATTCTTCACATTTATTTTTTTCTCCTGTAAACAAAGAATCACTATATAAACATTCCGCGCTATATACATCCACATGTACATATTTATGTAGGAACGTGCATATATGTATACACTTTTGTTTCAGCTTTTTCCGTTCACAAGTACAAGCATATATTTTGAGTATATGTTCTTATGCGCACGTTTGTGCATTCCCCCTATATTTCATTTTTGACAGTTGATTTTCCACGAATTGTTTTATTCTCCCATTCTATTGTTCGAAAATTACGGGAATGAATGTTTTGAGTAGGGATCACCCAGATGATGCTTTACAGAGAGCAGACTATTTGAATGATGGGGGAATTGTTCATAGCATAGATGACAACGGTGGGATTATAAATAACAATAATGTTTTTAATACCATAAGTTATTCTACAGATAATAAAAGTTGTGAAAATAGTAACCTGTATAATATAAATAGAATGCATATACGAAATAAAGTTGACAATTTATGTGATACAAAAAGTGTTAATAAAAGTACACACCAAACTTGTTATAAGGAAATAAACAAGTTACATATAAATAAGGACAACACGGAGGAATTGAATGGCCAATTGAGCGCGAATGTAAACATCGACGATTGCGCCGATTGTAAGGACGAAATTAACATAGTGTACTCCTACGTTATCAATGATTTGAAAAAAGAGATTAACTCGCATAACGAATTCATATCCATGCGTATAAGCATTGATGGGGAGAACTATATTTTAAAAAAAAAAGTAACAAAATTGCCTTTTCTCAGACATGACCATTTTCTATGTTTAACAAAAACTGGATGCATACTAGCCATTGGAGGAACCGATGGAAAAAAGAAATATGCACTGGTAGAAAAATATTGTGTTGATAAAAAAAAGTGGAAGCAGATAAATCTAATGCATTTTTCTCGATCCAGCTTTTGTGGTATATGTACAGAGGATAATAATCTGTATGTATTAGGTGGAGAGGGAAATCAGCATATATTAAAAAGTGTTGAATATTATGACAGCAGAATTAACTCGTGGATATCCTTACCCCCTCTTAACTATGTTAGACATTCTGCAAGTGCAATTATTTTTCAAAATATGCTTTTTATTATAGGGGGAAAAGATGGAATTGGGAATTACGGACGAGTTCACAAAAGCGTCGAAATGTTAAACTTAAATGAAAAAAATATGAAATGGACTATGCGCAAACCGTTAAAACAGGCGCGGCTTGGATTGGCCACCATAGTTTTTAAAGATAAAATATACGCAATAGGTAAAACGAGGAAAAAATTTTATACATATTTTTTCATTCTTTTTGTATATCATTCTAGCACAATTCTTCAACTTTTTAAGAAAAGTTTTATGCCCAATTTATTTTTTTTCTTTATGTATATTTTTCATTATAGATGTTTATTTCCAGTTTTGACCTTTCAATATAAACATGAGAGCTGTCCTTTTTTTTTTTTTTTTTTTTTTTTTTGGCAAGGCGGATCCACCGGTGTGAAAGAGTTAAGTTCAGTTGAGATCTACGACTTTAAAACGGACGAATGGCAAGAGGGGCCGAATTTAAATTATCCTCGTTCGAACTTCGTCGTCTTCCTATGGAAGAACCACTTGGTAGCGTATGGCGGTATAAGCCAGAACAAGGGGGTAACAACTTTGAGTACATAGAGATATATCTACGTTCGAAATGGTGCATGTGCATGAACGAAAGTGCACATGCGCGTTTCCTTTTTCCTTACAACCCCTCGGCGCATGCAACAAGTTAGAGTACCGCAAAGGTAGAGGCAACAAACTTTTCTGTCTTGTATACTTACGTTACCCTTTGTGCAGAGACCTCTGAAGTGCGCAGAAATATTGAATGAAAAAACAACCAGTTGGACTTTATTAAATGAAGCTGTGGATACGTAAAGAAGGTACAGCATTTACCCCCTTTTAAAAAAAAAAATAAAAATGAAATTTTTTATTCGATATCTACAAAGGAGGAAGTAATGTAAGCGCATAAACTGCTACCAACAGAGCAATATTGTTCACTTCACCGGGAAATAATGTCATACCGTTTGACGTATTTTGTAAGAGATCCTTCATTCATATTGTAAAACCACAACAACAAGGTGCAAACAGTACACATATTTATCTCTCCACTTGCCTCTTCACTTTATGATGCTTCTTCTTTTTTTATTCAGGTAAAACGAGGACGGAAGTACATAATTTCTCTCCATGTCCTAGTCCATTTAAACCCACCCTTCTTCCCATGTATGTAACCGTGCATATAGCTCATTCACCCCAATTAAAATATTAATAAGCAGTAAAAATTATTATTATCTATCATGAAGTTTTTTTTTCTTCAAGCCTTTTCAGAAAAACTATGACACTTCCGCGTACATTTTTCTTGCAACGTATATTAATGGTAGTATCGCCTTTTACTATGCATATGCGCTGCTCAGATTTAACATACCTTTGTAGGGCCTTATATTTGCATACGTATACGTATACGTATACAATAGTACGCATATGTAAGCGTATACGTATGTATGCATACACATGTTTACATATATATACACATTACGCATTTGTGTAGGTACTGTTTACGTGGTTTGCTAAATTTGCGATTTCTTGAATGCAGCTTGTTAGTACAAAAATTATTTGAAAAGGGGTGAGAGTGTTGAAGTTGAAAACGAAAAAAGAAATGTTCTCTCACTATGCTTTATGAAAACTTTCTTTTCTCGTCATTTATTTATTTATTTTATTTTTTTTTTTTTAAATGTTATAATTTGTACATTGTATTATTTACCTATTTTTTTTTTTTTTTTTTTTTTTTCCCATTTTAATTTAAACATTATTCCCATCTTCGAATACTGTTGCATAAATTTTTACCTTAAAATGTAAGATCCGTAAGGCATAAGTTTTGTGGCATTTTCTGCATTTTATTTTTTTTTTTTTTTTTGCCCTGTCCCCTTTTTTTTCGTTTGAGATTTTATTATCTAAGTTTATCTTACAGTGAGGGAAAGAAGGTTAAAGTAAGAATCCAGCCAAAAAAAAAAAAAAAAAAAAAAAAAAAAAATTTAGAGGATACACTTTTGGTAAGGAAAAGTGGGAAAAAAAAAAAACAACCTTGTGCTGGTAGAGAAACGGGGAGAGAGTTACTTTGTGAGAAAGGGCATATATTCTTATGTACCAACAAATGTACACAAAAAAGAAAGCCATTGCCAAAACGAGCGTGTATGACGGGAAAGATGCGTACCTACATTTGCCAATAAAGGAAACTTTGAACATAGAAGAATTGCTTCATCTCATTTTATCACAAAAGGGAATACGAAGTTTTAACGGTAATTATAAGTGTTCATATGCATTCACCCATCCTAGCACGTACACTTACTCACGTGCAGACGGGTATTACTCAAGCATAGGTGCGTAAGGAGCTACTGACAAGTGAAGAGACCATCAGCGGACACCTGTGGGATTGGAACTACAGCTGATACAGCTCAACAGGGAAGACCATTGAAATGGATTACAGATTTGTGTTGAAAAAGCAGGAACTATGTATCGACATTGATATGCAGAATGGACGAATTGAAGGAAACACGTTTATGAACATAGCACTGTATATGCCTATTTACTACCTATATGATGAAGAAGATTTCCATAAAAATAACTTTGATTTGAGTAGAGTAATAATTAGAAAGGATGTAAATCGGAAGGGAGAAGACAAAGAAGGAGAATCCGGTGGTAAAACAGTCAAATCGGAAAAGGGAATAAAACAGGAAAATACATTTGGGGAATATGTTAAGGAGATACCTTTACAGGATGATAAATCATACATCAAATTTGTAAAAAGGAAGAAGGAAAAAAAGCTGTTTGTCATTTTGCAAATTCCACACAATATGCACTCAAGTTCGTACCATGATGTGAAATTAAATGGAAAAGAGGAGAAGAGATACTATATAATATACAACAGGTCTGAAAATAAAAATATACATCTCCAAGGAAAAAATTGCAACTCAGTAACACGATTTTTGGGAAAAGAAGACCTAAATCATGATCATAATATTTTTCAAAAGGAAGTAAATTATAACACGCATTTGGATGATGAAAGCGCAAACAGTGGGGAAGAAGCGAATGCAAAGAGGGATACGTGTTTCATTTCAAATGAAAGAAAAGGATACACGGTAAAGGAAAACAGAGAGAAGAAGCAAAAACATAAGAAGAAAAAAAAAAAAAAAATAAATAAAATAAAAAAGAAAGAAATCCCTAACCATGTAAATGTTATCAGTGGTAATGTGAATAATGGAGGCAGTTACGAATCTCCTAGGAGGGAACGGACTGTTGAGAAGGAGGAGGATTATATAAAATATAGTATCCCTCTCAAAGTGGGTGGAGAAGTGCAATTTTTCCAAAATAGCACACACGATGTAGAGTCGCACTACTACGAAAGGGGCCTCGATCAGTGTGATCGCCTTGAGGATGTCGACGTAGCCGACTCAAGAAGGAGGGTGGAGAAGAGAGAAGATGTTGCCCTAGTTGAGCATATGCAAAGTAACCAGATGAAGGAATCGTTTTGTGAGAAAAAAATGAAAGGGAAGAAAAGACGGAAAAAAGAAGAAGAGAAGGAGAACAGGACCAAATTTGACATTGTCGATTTTGTTTCATTAAGCAAATATATTGATGAGAATTATTTGAAAGAAAACAACTACATGTTTGTAGCAATAGATGAAGAAGTTTTGAAGAAGGAAAAGGAAAAAAATTATACCAACTTACAACATTTCTGTAAAAATGAAAAGGTCATAATAGATAAGAAAGAAGAATATAATGTAAAATTAAATATAACAGTTAGCTTAAGTTTTACATTTTTTAATTTGAATGCATATTATAATAATATATATTTTAAGAGACAGGAAAATATTCTCATAACTTTACAAAATTATTCTAAGGATAATACTTGGTTTCCTACTCTTTCCAAATGTGATAGTATATATTCGAGATGTCACTGGGTTTTAATGTACAAAATTGAAAAACCCTATTTTGTTATATCGTCAAATAGTCTAATATGTATCAATGAAGAGTATAATAAAAATTATTTTCTGTATAAGACTACGAACAAGGATTCTAGATTGTTCCCAGATCAAGTTGGACTATATGCAGGTGATTTTAATTTTCTACATTTAAACAATTTAAAATTGAGAGATTCACAACCAATTGACTATGACTTTTTGTACAAAAGTGAATGTTTTTCAAGAAATAGTAAAATTTATTCAATTGAACGTTTTGGAAAGATGAAAAATAAACATGGGTCTAGTAGAAATATACACAGTTTGATGAGATTTGATAGGGGAAGCTGTTCCCAATTGTCCAAAAAAATTACATCCTCTCCTTTGAAAAGAAAATACAACATCTCGAGGAGTAAATACTATGAAGATTCTGACACTGATGCTTCCGATATGTCAGACACGGTTGGTGTTATTTGTGACGGAAATGGAAATACCCATGTTTGTGGAGAATATAACCCGGAATGCAATGGGATGAATAAAAGAAGGAGGATTAACGAACCGTTACCGCCTCTGTCGGATGATCAGCTGAAGATAAATGAGCATTATGAGCAGATTTATAGTAGGTCACATGATTACAACGAAAGTGGGAAAAATCTTACAGAGAATTTTAACGAAGAAAGAAGTTATAACAACTTTTCATCGTCATTAAAATATTTTTCAAATAGTAAAATAAAAGAAGAATGTTGTAGTTACTTTGAAAAAGTAAATAACAAAATAGTTCCAAACATTTTTATCTTTTCAGTTAAAGATTACAAGAGTGAATTAATGTACTCAACTTTTCATATAGGCTATATATTAAAATGTTTTTTGGATGTAAGTAAAGAAAATTTTCCATATGACAATTTAATTATATTATTTCTTCCTATACATTTTTCATACCTAGATGTGTATTACAATTCAGAATCGATAGAATGTTGTATTAGTTCACATACATATGATGACATAAAAAATGGTTACAATTTATTCTCAAATGGGAATATATTAAATTATAAAATAACAGAACCTTATGTTTATTTTAAAAACAACAAATATTTTATCTTTGGAAATGTTATTGTTTTTTCTACTCTCATTTTGCATAACATTTATGATATCCTATTTAACATAAATTTGTACACATACAAATTTGTGATGGCAGAAGGTATACTATCCCTATGTTTTCATTATTACGATAATGTAGTGAAAAATGAGAACCCTTATTTTATATACATGTTAAAGTGTTTTATCTTACAGAGATTTATTGAAAATATATTTGGCACTATAGAAATGAATGCCATATTTTACGAGTTACGTGAGAGATATTGCTCATTGGTGGAATTATTTGGGGATATTACTCTTTTTCAAGGTTTCGATAAGGACGAAAGTAGCCACACATCTCATTCACCAATGCATCTAGATAAGCATTCATCCCATTATATTTTTAACAACATATACTTTTTAAAGTGTTTTCTATGTGTCCGTGTGTTCTTTAACCTTTTGAAAAATTTTTCCTTTTGTAACTCCATTCACCAGTACTGCTTCTCGCTCTTCTTTTCCTACTTCAAGAGGAAGGGTAAGGTCATACACTCCTCCAAGTTCTGGAAGAAGGTAGCTCTCATTTTTGCATCTGTCCCGTGTTATGCGTGCAATCAAGCTGTTCTCGTGTACACACCTTTTTTTGCGCTGTCTCCGTACAACCTCCATACTTCCTCCATACTGCCTCCATACCGTTTCCCTCCTGCAGGTTTTCCACGAGTGCACCCGGAGGTACATAGAGAGCTATAAGCAGCTGCCGAAAAACAAGTTCAAGATGAAGCGAGTAGATGTGCACCTAAATTCGAGCGAGTTAAAAGGAGAGGAACATGAGCAGTATCAACTCTTTGAAAAATATTTTTCCTTTTTTTTTAAGACGTATATAAAAGGTTATGGAGTAGGACAGCACGTGTTGACATTTAATGTTCACTTACAGAGAAAGGGAACATCGATGGATAGTTTTAATTTTTTGGCAAGCCAAAATTCTATTAACCCCTTTTGTTTTGTCGATAAAAACTACCGATCAAACTACTTCCTTGCGGACGTTTCTTCCATGATCATATTCAACCTTCTAGAATTGAACAAATACATAGATGTGAAAAATAGTCTAGAGGGTTCGAATCGCTATCACGACGGTGACTGTAACCGTGCTTATTGGGAGGAGAGGACGGTATGGAGGAAGAAGACAGGGAAAATGAGCATTGCAGCGAAAAAGAAAAAGAAGAGCAAGATAGGCATTCCAGCGAAGATGAAAAAAATTAGAAAGATGAACACTATAGCTAAGATGAAAAAGACAGGTAAGATGAGCATAGTTACGAAGATAGCAAGGTTGCAAACACACTTTGATAAAATATACTTTGAAAAATTAATAGAAAAGAAATACATGTACGATCTTCACAACAACATAGAGAACAAGTTTTTAACCTTTTTAAAAAAAAAAGGTTTTCATATTGATCATTTTTATGAATATCCAAGGGAATACTTTAGTCAAAAAGGAAATAAACTACTGAACAATTTTATAATAAAAAAAAAAAAAAAAAATTATTTTCTGGCATGGAGACAGGTGAAGAAGCAAGCTCACTTGGGATATTCTGGCGGATTCGCCCTCTCCACAAAGGGGGAAACAGCCAAGGCGTGGCAGGGAAAGACGGAAGAGCCGCAAGAACCGCAAGAGCCGCAAGAGACTCGGGGAGAAGAACCCGTAGAGGAAAATGAGGGAAAAGACGATTGCGGAGGAGTGGCGAACGCGGTTGGCGACGATCATGAAGAAGTAACCCACGAGGAGGACTCACATATTTTAAATGGGAAACAAAGCGAAGAAGGAAGAGCCCCTTCGGAAATTCCACCTCTTGGAGAACTGAACCAAGTTAATGGTGTAAAAAAGGAAGAAAAGAAAATTAAGACCAAACTAGTTTGTAAAAGAGGTAAGTTGAAGAGAAGGAAGATAAAGAAGGGGAAAACAGGGAACAGGAAAAAAAAAAACATGGCGAAGGCGAGGGAGAGGACGAGGACGAGAGCGTCAAAGCCAGAAACGGTGAAGAGAAGAAGGAGAAAGCTGCGCAGACGAATGAAAAGGTGCTGGGAAGTAAACCCAAGGAAAACGAAAAA
Source organism: Plasmodium ovale wallikeri (assembly GCA_900088485.1). Taxonomy (NCBI): domain Eukaryota; phylum Apicomplexa; class Aconoidasida; order Haemosporida; family Plasmodiidae; genus Plasmodium; species Plasmodium ovale. Next base: position 17,352 of record FLRD01000018.1, on the reverse strand, counting down.
GGACAGAATAAACAACCACGACAAGGTGAGGAGAAACTACGTGCTGAGGAAAAAGAAGGAGTTAATTAATTTACCATACTCAAATTTCGATAGTCTGGATCTGATAGGCAGGGATGGGAATTTTTACCTTGGCTTTGGATACGTGGGTTCAGATGATCTGACCCTAAGCACCGGAAAAGGAAACCTCTATAATAACATAATTGCATTTCAAAAGTACAAAAATTGCAATCTGCAAACGTTAAGCGAGGTGTGCATAGACAAACATAACATATATGAATACAACGCATCTCCTTTCCACACCAGTTGCGTGTACCCCCATTGGAAAACCACGTTCCGAATGTACTTTTACCTCCTCTTGCTAAACAAAATATACAAGAAGAAAACACTTATAAATAGTTTTAACATGGCAGCTCGAAAGAGAAAGGAGATAAACATTTTTGACTGCGATGGGAGCGATGACTTCAACGGGAGTGGTGACCTTTGTGGTGGGCGCAAAGTCAGTAACAAATGTAATGATGGAGACCATAATGGCAAGCACGATAAGGAGCAGTGCGATTCATCTCGTGACAACACAATTGATGCAGATGATCCCGAGGAGGAGGAACCATCCGCAGAGCTGGGAAGACAGGAGACAAATGAGGGTGCAAACGAAGGTGCAAACGAGGAAGCGAGAGAGGAGGTAAACGAGGAGGCAAACGGAATGGTAGAAAATGGATTATGCGAAGACACAGGTAGGAGACAATTGCAAGGAGAGCATCGAATTGAGAGAAAAAGAGCAAAAAGGGAAAGAAAAAAAAAAAGAAGAAGAGAAGAAAAAATAAAAAGATTGAAACAAAAACTTGGAAAAGATAAAAAGTATGTAGAAAATTATTTAAATTCATATGTGTCTAATAATATACCTCTATCAGTAGATGAACATAAGTTTTTTTTCTCATTTTTAAAAATTGAAATAATAGAAGATGATGGTATAAGAGTTGTGAAGAAGTATTTAATTAATAATACAACCCCTTTTAGGTTTAGCGTAAATGCAAGACCAGAAAAAGGTAGAAAAAAGGTTGCATTTAAACATGAAACGTTACTATTAAGTAAGAATGGAAATTATATAAATAAGAATAATGTAAATAATGAAGATAATTATGTAAACAAGACTGTAAAATTTGTAGGATTAACCAATGATAGTGATAGATATATGATTGAATACTGTAAACAAAAGATTTTAAAAAAAGATAAATCTTTGTTATGCTTAGATAATAGAAAATTAGTTGCAAAAATATGCAGTAAAAATAAAATTCCAGTATTATGGATGCGGGTAGATAGTGATTTTTTTATTTTAGGAAGAATTAGAAGGACACAAAGTATAAGCATGTGGATTCAACAACTTAACAATGATAATAATATTTTCTCTCAATTAGAATCTTCTTTTGCTCTAGCTTTTATCCCATTTTTTTATCTAAACAAAAATATAACTTCTAATTTTACCGATTACAAACAAAATTTTACTGCTCCTAATGATAATTGTAATGAAAACAGTACAACTAATGCAAATAATGATGGGATTGAAAATACACACAATGATAATGTGAGAGAAACTACAGAAGAGAGTTCTATACCTTTTTTAAAATCAGTTCTAAGTCAGAATAAAAATAAACAAAAACAAAATTTCCATTTTGGTAATATTAACGGAAATATATCTCCTGATGGATCTTCAAACAGTTCTACACATTCGCAACTAGGCAATGATTTGTTAAATAATACATCACATTTAGATAAGGAAAAAACAAAGGAAAAAAAATTGGACATACTACATGATAATAGTACGAATAATCGAATGCACGAAACAGCGGGGGGTCCCAGCAATGGTGTTCATGGTAGTGCTAATGGTGGTGTTAATGGCAATGCTAATAGCGGTGTTAACGGCAGTACTAATGGCGGTATTAATAGCAATGCTAATGGAGGGGCTAATGCCAGTTCTAATAACATGCTAAACACTATTGTCAGTTCTCACTACATGGATGAAACCAATTTAGAGACAGCCAACGGGGGAAAGGGTAACAATGCCCATCCGAATGGCGGTGTTAACGGGGGAGGAATTGGAGGAGGAAACGGTGCAGGAGGAGGAAGAGACAGCACTGAAGCTGATAGGAAAGATGGAAATATAAACATCAATGGCGGAAATGCAGACCGAAATAACGGAAATGCAAACAGAAACAATGACAATATAGACCGCAATAACGATAATGCAGACCACAACAACGATAATGTAGACCGGAATAGTGGTGTAACTGACAAAAAGTTGGTCAGCGCAGTGAACCCTGATGCGCAGAACGATTTTCTCAAAATGGGTGTGGCGATGTCTTCCCAAAGCAGCAGCCAAGGAAGCGCATCGGACAATTGCGATTTTAACTTCACCTCGTCGACCATCGATGATTTACATGAAGAAAATAACAGTTCGGAACGTAATTACTCTTCAACGAGCCTTAAGAAAAAGAAAGTGTATAAAAAGAGATGGAAAAATAACATTTCCATTTCGAACATACCAATAAATGTAGAAGTTATCAAATGTTTGTACAAATCTGTTACATCTGATTATCTACATTATGTAGTCAAAATTAGATGTATATATTCCCTATGTTTCATTCATAATAAGTACATATGTACCCAAAAAATTGTTCAAAATTTATTTCTTGACTATTTAAATAATTATCATGAAAATAATTTGAGTCAAAAAAAAATTATGCATGCCTTTTATATTGCACTGTCACTTTTGAGAAATAGAAACAATAGAACTCCTAAGATTGTACTATACACTCTAGCGCAAAAGTGCTCAAGTTTTGTCTTCTCCCTAAAGCTGAACGATAGATACAACATAAGAAATGACCTGGAGGGAGGGCATACGGAATGCTCACTGGAAAATTACACAAAACAGTTTTGTGCAGATAGAAAAGGTGACATAACAATGGGAAGACATACTAACAAGGAAAATTGTTCAAAAATAAAGTGCACCACTTCAAATCAATCTGTTACCCCTGTCCTGTCGCTTCCCCATTTGGGAAGAAGCTTCGAAAACTTGAAGAGCGCGAATAAAGATGTTAATGTGAAGGGTAGTGTAAAATGGGAATTACATCGTAGAGAGGATCATGGAAGAGATGTAACCCTGATAGAAAAAATTACAAGGTTGACAAACCGTAATCTGGGATGTAAGTGCAACATTTGGGGATGTTCTGAATGCGTTGTGAATGAAAATCACCTGAACAGTTCAGAAAAAAAGACATCTAAGAATGACCATGTTATGGAAAAAAAAATATTGTACGATAGGGAAATAATTATACAAAAGGAGGAAGAAGAAGATATAAAAATGGTTTTAGAATGTATAGGAAATGTAAAATTTAAAAACGAGTTTTTGTTCACCAATTTGAGTAATATGAATATCATATCAAATGAATGCGAGGCGAAGACAAAGGAATATCTGTTCGATTCATACCTCTCAACAATAACGGAGGGAAACACAATCGCGTATGGAAATAATTTATATAGCTATTATCTAAACAGAAGGAGAAAAAAAAAAAAAAATTACCATGCTTACGACTTTTACGATATTAATATATATGGAGCAGATAAAAAGATCGATAATCATTTCAGTAAATTAAAAAAAACGAAGAAGGAATATGTGGAAGAATTAGTAAATTTGCTATTTTTAATACATCAGTTAAAAAAATTATCTCCTTATCTTCCCATATCAGACAGTATTATTTCTATCCTCATTAGAACCATTTGTAGAAACAAAAACGTACTAGATGCATTTAAAAAAAAAGTATACATCGAAAATAAGGACCATTTTGACGTGTGCGAATATTTACCAAATGGCCCTTTTCAGTCCAAAATGATCAGTCTTATTTCCCCAAAAAATTTGTCATTCTTTACGACGGAAGTATTACGGGCTCTTCTTCACCTTATACTAGGAGGTGTCATTCGCGTGTACTTAGTTGGCTACCAGTATGCAGGGGATTTCACTGATAAAAGCGATACGCAGATTCGTCCAAGTGAGACGTGTAATGTGGATAAAAATGACCCTTTAACTTGTCCCTCTTTCGGTGGAAAGAAGGAAAAAAGCACGTACATCAATCACCCGAGTGCTAACCACTCGAAGAAGGAGACGGCTAATCTGTACGAGGTGAAGGAGGAGAAGTATGAGAATCCTCCGAATAATTCGAGATGCAAAGAATGGCCATGTAGCAGTGAACCAAATGGAGGTTCCTTTTTCGCATCAACATATACCAACTATGTAGAGAGAAAAGTAATATGCAGCCATCTTCTGAACATACATACAGCCATCCAGTTTTGTTACCAAGTTATACAAATATATAATGACTGTGAGTTAGAAATGTTACTATGGAGTAACTTACATCAGTTACTTTTAATTTTTCAGCAAAAATACCCTTTTTTTTTTCTTCCCTTTTCGAAATATTACAACAAATATTTTAAGGATTTTCAAAAAAGAAAATTTACTGTCTTCAATTTTTACTATTTCCTCTACGGAGTAGATACAGTAAATGAGTATGAGAAGCGGTTCTTATCGCTCCAATCTGGTTTGTGTAGCAATGCACTCGGCGGTGGTAGGAACCAATTCGGATGTGACCACGCATTTGGAAGAAAACTGAGGAACTGGAAGGAAAGAACGTATGATTACACCTTGTCGAAAGTTCCAGACAGAGGAAGTTACGCAAACATGGCATCATCTCAATGGAAGAAATCACCTCAGATTTGTAGTTACAGTATAGTAGGTTACATCCCACTGATAAACATCTTAAGATCGGTTACTAGTACAAACAAGTTTAAAAAAAACTTCATACAGATTACTTATGTAAAATATTTGGTTAAATATATTCATACGTTTTTTCGATTGTTAATAATTAAAGTGTCTAATACGAATGTGAACTGTTTCAAAAACTGTATTTTACATGAACTAAAGAATATACTTGTCTTTTTTTACGGATATGGTATCCCCCCTTGTTATTCAAAGGAGTGGCCACGGATCTACAAGCCGCATTATACAAAGTACGTGCCACCTCCACTGTATATGTTCCAGCATTTGTGTCACGATGCTGTACTGCAAAGTTTCTGACGTACATACGTTTCTGTGCATTCATTTCCTCTTTCCCGTCCACTTCTCAGATTGAACAATTCAACCAGTAAGGGTGTCCCGATAAACGACCTTATTCGCTTTTTGAGAACGTATTATGACAATGAGTAAGTGTAAAAAAATTTCCCATTTTTTTTTTTTTTTTTTTTTTTTTTTTAAACCCCATGAGTGAACATTTTTGTGTAAATAAAATGTTGCACCTAGTTTGATATGCAAACCGATGCATAATATGTATATCCCTTTTTCTTTTTTTTTTTTTTTTTTTGTGTAGCAAATTGCTAAAATGGAAGACAGTAGCCTCGGAATTTGTGAATGTTTTGAAAAATATGAAGGAGCTTCAGTTGTTTGTGGACAGTCCAACTACGTCGCTTTACAATTTTGAGTAAGTTTACTTACGTAAGGCAAAATACAAGGGGATGTTTAACCCATACTAAATGTTATTTGTATCACCCGTATCTCCAATTCCATCTACATGACATGTTCGAATGTATAAAAATTCGTTCTCACCGCTTCACGTGTTCCTCCCGCTACATACATGTTCGTTCACTCCCCTTCCCCCTCGCAGTTTCGCGAAGGAGAACACGTGGTTATCCCTGATTAGCGAAAAAATAAAAAATGATATTTATAAGTTGCCCATGGATCTGAAAAAAGACATATTACTCTTGCTGAAGAATATTCGCCTTGTGGATATGTCTCTGGGGACCAATCATTACGAATACGTTAATAATATCTTCACAGTCTGTTGGTTTATTATAGTGAAAATATTTCAAAATTATGAAAAAAGTAAGAAAAGCGCATGATTGCGCCTGTATGTACGTATGCGTGCGCATATGCGATCATAATGACCTACACTTATTTTATCCTTATTTTATCCTTATTTTATCCTTATTTTATCCTTAATTTTTTAATTTAATTTTTTTTTTTTTTTTTTTCTCGTCCATCCACGGTTATAATAATACATTTATTATATAAAAGGCTTGAACCTTCTTTGCATAAGTATGGCCTTTTTTTCTTTTTTTTTTTTTTCATTTTTTAAAAATGAGTTTTGCATACGTGCGATATGTTGCACACAAAGTTATGTTTCCCTGCAGATGATGTGCAAAATTCTACATAGTAAATACGTAACACTTGCTAACGCGTAGAAACGAGGTTGTTTATGTGTTTTGCACGCCTTTATAGCGTTGTAATGTGTACATATACAAAATATGCATGCGTAAGGATACGTGAGCACATAAAAAGAACATTGTCATGGGAAAGAAAAATTGGTAAATATACTAAGCTAATGGAAAACAGTCCAACGCATGGACACGGGGAGAGGTAATGCGTGATTATTGCGACACCTCTTCTGTGATGTATCAACGCATATTTAAATCTGTCCAAGTGTTATAAGTACTTGCCCAAAGAGCAAATTTGTTATCAGTAGGAATATCTCCCCTTTGAATTACATAATTTTTTGGTCCTATATTGTGGCAAATGGTACCGAGGCGAATTTACATTGGCGCGATTGTAAAAAGGTGAAGAGGTACTTTTAAATCTGGGACATTTAGAAGCCAAATGGTTCTTAGTTTCTACCATAACGTTTCCAATTGTTAGTCTCTTCAGTTTTTCCCCTTTTAATTTTCGACCCTTCCATTTTTCTCTTTTTTTCCCCGCATATTTTAGCGAATTGCACACAAGATGATTTTTTTTTTTTTTTTTTTTTTGGAAAAATGCTTTTTTCACAGAAGCGGAAAATAGGCTATTTAATTTATTTAAATATATATGTATATATATATATATATATATATACATATGGCTAACAAAATGGTTTTTTTTTTTTTTTTTTTTTAATTATACATATTTATGTATGAAGGAGGATTTTACTTTAATTATTTTTTTTTTACTTTGTTATTCTCTTTTCGTATATTTATTTATTGAAAGGTGAGATTTGTTTAAGATCTATTTTTTTTTTTTTTTTTTTTTTAACATTTAAGCATAAAAATTTCCATTGGCTTATGCATAGGAACATATGCATACGCACGCAGCACCCCCTTTTATATTTGAGATATGGCCTTATGTACATTCAAAAATATTTTATTTTATACATGCATATTATTATGTGTAACTTATTTGCGTTCGAGTAGTTACTCAGGTTTGTCACCTGGTTTGAAATTTGCTTCTTCCCTCCCCTGGCATCCTTGGCTAATTCGTAAACACGGCATTTAATTTTGCCGCGTATCCACTCGTGCGCATGCGTATTTTGGGGGTGTGCGCGTTCGGATGTGTTTTGCACCCGCCTACATTTTAGGCACTGCTTCATTTGCTGTTGCCTCAGTTTTGTCCCGCGCACCCACCTTTCCATTTTTGTCTGTGAGCGTACATATAATAATTTGTACACACATAGATATGCACGTACATTTGCTCACAGTTACGCGCATGCTGCAGTGCGTTATTAAGCAAAAAGCGCCTTTCATGTATGTGAAATGCAGAACAGAAGAACGGGAGGTGAAAGCATGTTAACCCATCCCGCCAAAATTTTGCACAACTTAAACACTTATTTAAAAAAAAAAAAAAAAAAAATGAGTACCTTTTTTTGGCTAGACATAACTTTACAATAACACGTATACAAATGTGCACTGCGAAAGTATGTACAAACGTATGTATTGTAAAAACATTTTTTCCTAAAATGCTGAAAGTCAATTTGTCTTTATTCACTTTTTGCTACCCTCGCTATCCGAGCCAAGCATTTTCTTTGACCTGTGCCACTTACTCTATTATGTTCGACATTTTCTTCAACGAGTTCATTCTCCTTTTTGCCAATTCCTACCCCCTCACTTTTGTACGCTTTCTTATAAATTTCTAGAACATTTATGTGTTCCTCGTGTTGGAAAAATAGACATGTTCATATTAGCCTCCTTTGCGACCTACGCAACCACATATGTACTTACATTTTTTAAGGATGACGAAATAAGGGTAGAAGGGTAGAAAGGTAGAAGTCTAGATGGAGTTAATGTACAGTTAAATTAAGACAAAAAAAAAAAAAACAAAAAAAAAAAGAAAAAAGATGTATATTAATAACAGAGAAAATATGTATCTACATATGCATAAATATTCTAACAATTCGAACAATACATACCAAAAATATCTAAACATTAGAAGAGACCGTGACAACCGCTACACCGGCAACGCTGCGTACAATCGAGATAACGACGAAGTGACCAATATAGACAGGCTTAACACTGTAGAGAAACACGTTTGCAGGGACGAGTCTTATGTCAACACAAACGGTAGAGCGGCAATTTTTGCGAAGATGGGACAGAAGAACAGCAAAATACAGGAAAACACAATATACGATATGAATAACAATATATCTACCAACCGGTACAAAAACCTCAGTTACAACAATGCAGGCGAAACGAAGGGAACTACTCAAAACCTAAACAACATCAGAATCCGCGAGGAGGACGAGAACTGCAGTGGGGGGGGAGGCGGCAACTTCAGCGGGGGTAATCGCACCGTCGGGAACCTCACCAATGACAACCTCACCGGTGGCAACTTCAATCGCGGCGACTTTAATCGCGGCGACTTCAACCGCGGCGACTTCAACCGCGTCGATTTCAACCGCGGCGACTTCAACCGCGGCGACTATGCTCGCGAGGCGAATGCCCAGCATTATAACGGTTTTACCGACTTCCGAAGTTACCACAACGCGAATCCTAATGACGCACCTTACGACTACGGGCGCTTCGGTAGGGAGAACGCACCCTTTTCTACTCCAACTAACAACGGAGGAGGTACTGTTGGTATTGGCGGAGGGAGAAATTTTCCCTTTGCCTCGTCCAAGGAGAGTGGCAGAAATAGAGGTGAGCAGTACCATTCGGATGGAGAAAAAATTGGTACCACCATGCAGAATGGCAGTCGTGGTAATGTTAATATGAAAGCTATGCATAATAACATTAACGAAAATGTTGACAGATTTCAAGACTTAACCGTTAACCCGATTGCAGGACATGGTCCAAATGCTATGGGTGTACATGCAGGTGTAAATGCTATGGGTGTACATGCAGGTGTAAATGCTATGGGTGTACATGCAGGTGTAAATGCTATGGGTGTACATGCAGGTGTAAATGCTATGGGTGCAAATGCAGGTGTACATGCTGGTGCAAATGCAGGTGTACATGCAGGTGTAAACGCTAGTGGAAACATTGGAGGAAATAACTTTTGGGGAGATGACATATGGGGAAATTCGAGACAGAGACCTGCGGGTATCGATGCCATTATAAAGAAGTACACAGATAGAGATGACCAAGAGGACAATTTTAGATATGGATATGGAAATAACGAAATGGAAGGAGAATTTTACAAAAATGGGAACAATAATACAAATAATAATCATGTTAATAATTGTTTTGGCAATGATAATAGGACTGTAAATAAAAATAAAGATGGAAAAAAACAAAAGGATGTTATGTTATATCCAGACATATTATCATTTAGACATAAAGAAAAAGAAGATGAAGAAGAAGAAGAAAAAAAAAGAGAAAAAAAAATTAATTTATTAAAAAATATAATAGTAACTAATCCAAGTAAAAAATATAACTTTAGTTTTAATGACGATTTTTATGACAGTATAATGCCATATGAAAATTACAATTTTCAAACAAGTTCAGTTGCTGATTATAATATTGGTAATATACATACACCTTTACATAAAAAAAATTGTAAAATAAGAAAAGAAACTAATGGTAATTTATGTAATGATTACAATATAACAGATAATATTAACGAAACTCCAAACATTCTAAACAAGCATATATTTAAGCATAATACTTTTTTAAACGAAGAAAATTATGACAATGTCAGGTACAAATTCGACAGTGTAAACATAAATGAGGATAATATGAATAAAGACTTTTTGAATACAAGTATAGAGAAACATACAAAAAATTTTAATTTTGATAATAATACACAAAAAAATGTACGAAGATATAACAATTTCAATGTATTTAACGAGGGAGATTTCCTCCATGGGGGATTTCCAGATAGTGGACTCAATGAAAATACAATGGGGAAAAAAAACCTTTTCCTAGATGATCGCTACACCGATTTCAAAAGTTACGTTGCGACAAGCAACCCGTACGAAGGAGGGGCCCCCATTTGTAAGGATCGACAGCTCGGCGGGCAATTCGGCGGGAACTTTGACAAAATTGATGGTCACGACAAGTGGAACAGACCTAACGCGTGGGAGAAGCCTAACGCATGGGAGAAGCCTAACGCGTGGGAGAAGCCTAACGCGTGGGAGAAGCCAAACGAATTTGCCCATTTGGGAAAGATGGGTGGGACTGCCCAGCCTAGCGGAGGGCAAGAAGACATTTTCAAAAACTTCGGAGTGACGGACCCACCGATTGGAAATAAAAGAAATTACGTAAATAGGGAACTAAACAAAAGCCATGGAAATAAATGGGGAGATAACACACGTATGAACATTTTTAAAACTGAGAAGAGAAAGTATGGAGATGAGGAAACAACAAAATTCCCAAGCATGCTTAACGACCTTCCGGATGGATATAAACCATTTGATATACAAAATTACGATGGTGTGAAACAGGTCAATATACGTGCATATGACTACGTAACAAATGCAGATACTAAGGGAGATTTACTCTGTGATCCTCCTGAAGGAAAAAATATTTTTAGCCAGGACAAACAAGGAAGAAATCCTTTTGACATAAACGTAAGAGGTAGTCTACATCCACAGGATTACACAAGTGGTGTTCATAATTATTCTAGTGTAGGTATATCTCCAGGAAATTATGCAGAAGGAGAAAATGTAAAAAGAAAAAATGATTTAATTAGAGATGATACCTTTATTTGTAATTATGGAAATAAAAATCATAGCTACAATAAATATAGTGACGATCACCCGGGTTGTTTACGTAATGATCGTCATTTTGAAAATGGACATGACAACGACAATGACAACTTATGTAATAGAGAGCATTATCGAAACGAGTATGAGAAGAATTGGAAGGAAGACAAATTGGGTACTGTCTTTTTTAACAAAAAAGAGGATTTATTTAACTCCAAAATTGGTGCTCCTCATTTTAAGAATTCTACGACATTTAACCTTTTTGATAATAACTCTGCTATAAAAAAAATAAAAAATGAACATCACATCGGTAGTTTATACAATGCTTTATCACGTGATGGTGATCCAGTGGGAGTAGGGGTAACAAATACGATGCGTGCAGAACAGCCTATTGCAGGTAAGGGTGACGACATGTTTGGAGGGGTGCGTGCCGTAGGTAAGGACAACGACTTGTTTGGAGGGATGTATGCTGCAGGTAAGGACAACGACCTGTTTGGAGGGATGCATGCTGCAGGTAAGGGTAACGACGCTTTCGGAGGGGTACATGCTCCAGGTAAGGACAACGGCTTATTTGGAAGGATGCATGCTCCAGGTAAGGGTAACGACGTTTTCGGAGGGATACATGCTGCATCTAAGGGAAACGATGTATGGGAGAGGGTTACACAGTGGAACAACCACGGCATGGGGAGTAACACAAAAGGAGAGGACGCAGTTTTCCGCAGAGAAGATGTTACACGCACGATAAAGTTTAACAATCCATATGGAGAACCGAAGTATTTTCCAAATGGGAGTTATATCCATAGAAATAACGAAGTGGAACATTTAAGCGAAAAGTTATTAAGAAAGAGCAACCCTCAGTGGAAGCATGAAGCTGGAAAGGGTGATACATTTGAACGAAAAGATAAGAACTTGTTGTATCCTCCTAATTTAGGCATTTTTACCAGTAACCATAAAATGGAAAGTGACATTGCAGAGGCAAAGCATGCTCGGGGAAATATACTGAATGTAAAATCTCCCTTTGGAAGCACGAACGAAGACAAAAATAAACACAGCAATTTACTTAACAGTGTAGGAAAATACAACCCAAAGGAAAGCAGTTTCAATTACAATTTTGCTGAAAAAAAGTTATACAATCAAGGTAGTACGTGCAATTTCAATGTGATTAAGCAGCTCCCTCCTCTGCCTTTTAAAAGCGGTATCAAAATGAATAACGTGGAGAATACAAACAGCACGAGGTTGAAGTTTTTTGAAAATACAAGCAGACCCAGCAGGGTATCTGCATTGGACGCGAGTCTTAGCAAAGAGGGTGGCACCTTGGGTGGTAGAAATGGCGTAAGCGCTGCAGGCGGTGTTCTTGGTAGAGGCATCCCCATTTCGAATGGTCACCATGGAAACAACAACACTACCTATAGTTTGGCGAAAAACGGAAACCCACAGTATCCACCTGAAGGGCCATGCTCTTCACTCAAACGTAACAATGACGATAGGAACCTACTACAAAAGGACATCTTTAGTCGGAAAAATGAGCAGAAAGAAGGGGCTGAAATACGTGACTATCAGTTTGGAAACAATCCAGAACAGCCTTATATATCAATTCAAAATAACAAAAAGACAGCATTTATGTATGGAAACATTGTAAGTAAGTACAACAATGGTGATGCAACAGACCGACGTGCTAGTGCAAATCACATGAAGGGAGACTTTCTCTTTGAAAATGAGGAAACTATGGTAAATGCTAATCAGGGAAACTTTAATTCTAGTTTTACCCAACGGGGTGGAAAAATCGACGGAGGTTACACCCGGAGGGATGATCGCCACATTGGAGCTTTCGGTGCACACTACAGAGATGGAGACTATGGCAGTCTCTATACAGATATAAAGCATGCGAAGATCTACTCAGATGGGAAACGCGCAAACCCGTACGCAAACAGAGATAGAGACCGAGAGAGAGGAATATCCCTCAGCAACAACATTTCAATGATTCTCGAAAGAATAAGCGATAGCTCGGAAAAAAAAAACGAAACTGACAATATACAAGCGAACTATCACAACCCTGGCATCAACAGAAACCGCGAAAACTCCTCTCTCTGTGTAAACACAGTTAATTACAACGACAATCTAAGTGTAGATACAAACAATTTTGTAATAGCAGACAATTACATGTGCCATTTTGGTCTATCGACGTTATATAGATGTAAACTGAAGCATGAAAAGTACTCATTTCTCATAAGTATTGTGGATTCTTTTTATCTAAACAATGCAAATGGAAATGATATCATTGCTAATAACATTTTATTTCACAAGAGACTGAGACATATAAACATTCTTGCCTACAAAGGAAAAACAGCTGACAAAACCAAACTCTATTTACTGTTCGAAAATATCAATGGGAATGTTCTCAAGTCCCACTCCACTCCATTCGAAGAAAGTATCATTGCGTCTTACGCCTACCAAATAGTGGATCTCCTCGAGTACATGCACGCCAACTTTGTTATATTTCACGGTAATACAACCCTATCCCGGCACAGTGGTTGCGTTTCCATAAGCGGTCACACCCAACACATTGTCATGTTTCCCTTTCCTTATCCCCTCCTCCCAGGTCTCCTTTCGAGTGTACTCATTTTGCAAAAAAATACACGGGAAGAATTGGTGCAGATATTAAATGAACGGAAAAAAAACGTTAACAAGTATTTTGACGTGTATAAGCACGGCATAATAAAGGTTTTCAACTTTGACTTTTCCAACATAGACGCGAGTGAGAAATTCTACTGCCACGAGGCGGTCGCATCCTTACCGCGCGCTGTAAACCTCTGCCCCGCATCGTAAACTGCTGCCACTGACCACGAGCTGTTTCCCCCTTACAGGCGAAAAGGATTACGAATTTGACTTCATTTGCCTCGCAGTCCTGATATACGAAATGTGCACCCGATATAACACATACTATTCCACCAAATTCGTATGAACAACACAACGCGCGCACTTCCACATGTGCACAGACATATTTGCGAACAATCGTAAGGACATATACACACACATGCACAAATGGGAATACCTTTTTTTCGCTCCCTTCAGGAGGACATCGCCGAGAGGATCCACAGCACCAGTTTCTTCTTCCCCCATTTTGTCTCCTTGGAACTAAAAAATTTCTGCTATGAAGTAATGCATGAAAAAGGAGACTCAATCGCTTGTATGTCCATGGGCAAACTTACCCGATATTCTAGTGTAGAATCATTTCGGATGTGCACAAGCATTACTTGGGAATTTATGTCCCTATGAGTGAACATACATATGCACACACACTATCGTAGACCTATGCAAATGACATATTTGCATGGACCTCACCCCCTTTGTAGCTATGCTCGAAAAGAAAGCAATCTTTTACTGATCTGAAAAATCACCCATGGTTTCAAAAGCACTTTAATTTTTAAACAGAGCAAATATAAAGAATATAAAATTAAACAGTACGGAACTTGATACATGGACACACGTTTTGGTACAAACCCGTACGAATATACATTTGTGAATACCATTTGTTTAATTCTCTCTTTTTTCTTTTTTCTTTTTTTTTTCTTTTTTTTTATTTTTTCGTGTCATCTCTTTTGTTTTAATGCATTATTCGTTTTAACAGTCCGCGAAAATTCGTGCGCAAAATAAATATGCACATATGAACATATGCACATATGCATATATATATATATATATGTGTATGTACGTATGTACGCATGCATGTATGTACAAAATAATTAAATGTGCATATACATATGGTGTACGGATGTATGCATGATTACAAGACATTTTTAATAAGCCACTAATTATAACAATTTTTTTGAAGCCTTAAAAAAGGGGTAATTCGTTCTCTCAACACCTTCCTATTGTTTCGTACCCTCTTTGACTAATTGTGCGTGTTCCTTCTTTAGTCTTTCCAGCTGAGGAAAGCCAAATGATGGAGTGAAAAACGTCCACAAAAGGGGAGCGCATATTCATTTAAGTATCAAGAGGCAAGCATTCGGGATGCCATAAACATACGCATACTCATACATGCGCATGCACATATGCACTTGTGGAAAGCCCTGTGGAGGCAAGCGAGTAATTACCGTGGCTTCCAACTCCTGGAGATGCTGTTTCTGTTCGTGGAATTCCTCAAATACGTTTTTCGTTATTACACCTATTTCCGCTTCGTTACACCTTTTGAAAGATTCGTCTTTTTTTTTTTTTAATTCCCCCAAGAGGCTCTTTTTACTTTTCAGTGCATCGTAAGACTCATTTAGCTCCGCCATCTTCTCTTCCAAAACTTTTTCCAGGTATAGGCTTTTCTCGTCATAGTGCAGCTTTTTCTGCAAGGGGAGGTTATTCGTTTGTTCGAGGTGTGGAAAGCAACGTCAAAGCGGTTGTGTAACGACTGCGTAACGACTGCGTAACGACTGCGTAACGACTGCGTAACGACTGCGTAACGACTGCGTAACGACTGCGTAACGACTGCGTAACGACTGTGTAACGACTGCGTAACGACTGCGTAACGACTGCGTGACGACTGCGTGACGACTGCGTGACGACTGCACAGTGGCTTTAGATGATCTCCACTGGCGAGTGCTTCCGTTTGTACCTCCGTGGCCTTGCAAATCTTCCCGTTGAGGTTTTCATTTTTTTTTTTTAGAAGAGCCTCCTTACTTTTTAGGTTTCGGTACTTCAACTCTAGTTGCTCAAAGTCGGCATGGATAAGGTTTTCGTCCTTCAACTTAAATTTGTTGTATAGAGAAATTTGTGCCCTTAAGATACTATTATGCTCGTATACTTTTCTTAGGGTTAATAAAATACGCCTAAATAGTTCGTCCTTACCGAAAACCTTAAAGTAGTTCATGTCTTCCTTCACCAAATAGCTTTCAAAAGGGGGAAAGCATGAAAGAAGTGGTAATTTTTCACTCGAAAAACTATAATACGCTGTATGTGTATTGTCTACACATGTGTATTACATAAGTGTAAGTAGTTAGTTTTACGGATAAGATAGGCGAATAGGGATTCCTAACACCCATTAAATGGGTTTCCCGTAATATTTTTTTCTTTTTCTTTTTTTTTTGTAAAAGAATTTACATACCATAAATCATTTTGCCTTGTTATAGCCTCCTTAATACAATGAAAGAATTCATCCATCAAATTGCATGTCTCTTTTTGCATATGTTTTTCAACACTGTTTAATGTATTCATGTAATTTATAATAGATGTCAAAATTTTGTTATACTTTTCTATATCTTCATTTGAGTTTCTTTCATATATAAAATTATTCTCTTCAATATAACTTAACAATCTTTCTTGTATTACTAAGTTTTTTTCTTTAATTTCTTCATTGTATTTTTTCAACTTTTCACTTATAATCTTTTCTTTTTTTATGACATCATCGATGTTCTCTTCATTTAGGTTTGTCGAATGTAGCTTGTGCATTTTGGGTGAGTTCACTTTTTTTTTTCTTCTTTTTCTTTTTTACGTAAACTTTTTACAAAAACTGTGCGTATACTTCCTACCGCTGCTTATTTATTCTTGTCTAGTGTATAATCGACAATGCGGTTAAAGTATTGTTGGGGGGATCTCTCTCCAGTTTAGGAAAAAGACCATGAGAGGTGCATATCCTGTGTAGGAAAAAGGCCCATGAGAGGTGCATATCCTGTGTAGGAAAAAGGCCCATGAGAGGTGCAAATCCTGTGTAGGAAAAAGGCCCATGAGAGGTGCATATCCTGTGTAGGAAAAAGGCCTTACATGGGGTCTACCCCGCGAAATGCGCAAAGACAAAATTGTTAACAGCAAATATGGTACAAGTGAAAGGAAATTTCAATGTGGAAAAGAAAAATGGCTATTTTCGGTTGGGACAGCATAGAGCGGAACGAAAATACGAATATTTTTACAAACGCTAGGAAAGAGACGTCTCAAGGGGGAAAAAAAAAAAAAAAAAAAAAAAAAAAATAGCAGGATGGAGAAAAGGACGGGAAGGAGAGCTGAAAATGGAAGAACCATAGGAAAACAAAAATTCTATGTTATTACCACGAACACCTTCCCAGTTCAGCACACAGTGCACACACTTTTCTCGCATCTATTACCGATTCGGTAACGTATCTCCATCGCATACTGGTCCTCTGTTACAGCGCTACACCCGGGGGGAATGCATTCTCAATGAAGTTTACACCGCTCCTCATTTCCATGTAAAAATGTAAACAAAAGGATGAACCATTTCTGCTTATAAAAAGGGGAACATATAATTCTTCCCTTATCTATTTCATCCTTTTTCTCCCTTTTTTTTTTTTTTTTTTTCTGCCATAAGGACATTTTGTCTTAAGTCGACACCATGGACGAGCTCCAAAATAAATTATAAACAAAA
>FLRD01000017.1:0-43960 GCA_900088485.1 Plasmodium ovale wallikeri | reverse complement strand
AAAAAAAAAAAGGGGAATCAAATAGATAATTAAAAATATTGTACAAGGTAGATATACACAAGTGCATTTCTTTTTTTTTTTTATCATTAGGATGTTATATCATCCTGAGGAGCCAATGTGCCTTATTCACTATTTCAGCAAGACGTCCTTCGCCTCGTTAACTTTGGCCGCTATGTACGTTGAACCTGGGAACAAATGTTTTCAGGAAAAATATAAAATATGAGACGCACACTTATGTTGGGTTCTATTGAAGAGGGATGATTAATTGAAAAATGCAGTGATCATTTCGTGCACGTCTCGTGGGTACTTCGTCATCGCTGCTTGATAGCTGCGAAAGAGCGAATGCATATGTTGGCAACTGGTTATGACATATAGCCCCAGATATAATACGCCAAATGGGCATTATACCCATGGAGACATTATTCCTTGACATGGTGTGTCTCTTTTGTCACTTTGCCGCATATGTCTTGCATTAACTTCTTTCCTTTTTTTTTTTTTTTTTTTTTTACCTCCGTTATCCGGATGATTTTTCAACATCAACTGTTTATGAACTTCCCTAATCTTTTCCTTATTAGAAGTAGGATTTATATTCAAAATTTTATATGCTTCTGATTTAGACATATTCCTTTCAAAACCCTTCATATCATTTTTAAGAAAAAGGTTGTTTAAATTTTTATTAAAACTAGATGGAAAAAAAAAAAAATTTTTATTGTTCAATCCAATATTCTGATTTTTCATATAATTAATTCCTTTTTTTGCAAATAAAATACCTCCACCAAAGAGTAATATAACAACTGGCCACATTATTCTTATAAGAGGGATAAACCTAATTGACACAACTTGTTTGTAACGTCTTCTCTTTTCTCTATGTCTACTTACAAGTTCTACCAGTGCCTTGGTGTATGGACGTTTTAGCTTTTATATACACTTACAACGCGTACTTGCAATACATGTATATTCACACGTGTAATACGTACGGTATACGCACATATGTACATATAACCCTTTTTTCACTCAAAGAGGTTCCATCGCGCCTTTGCCTCCAGCACGCACAAAAAAAAAAAAAAAAAAAAAAAAAAAAAAAAAGGGATCTTGTAAGTATGGAATGGGAAGGTGGAAGAATTATTGTTCATAAGCATACGTTATGTATGTAATGAGTTCCTTAATCCATCTATCATTTGTACATGTTATAATTTATGCATGTTATTATTTCAATTTCCAATTTTTTCCAAAATCGTGTTTTTTTTTTTTAAATTTATTGGGGACTAACACGAAAAGCCTCTTTACTTCTTCAAAAAGTATTTCTTCCCTTCTTTGCCCTTTCTATGAAAAAGGCTCTCTTCTATATTTCTTCTCTTTGTTGTTACGCGAAAATTTTCCCTTTATTTTTTTTTTTTTTTTCAAGCTATATTGTAAAAAAAAAAAAAAAAAAAAAAAAAATAGCTCACTGCGCCGCAACTGATTTCTTGCGTGCGTTATTTTTACGACGATCTTGTGGTGAGAGCTGCATGTACATGCATACATACGTGGCACCTACATACTTCCATACCTTTTTACGTGCGCATGGCACTTGTAGAGCATATGCGCGAATTGTGGGAAAGACTTATTACCGTTTTTTTCTTTTTCCGAGAATTGAAAAAAAAAAATATATATATATATATATATATATATGCATATATCAATTTTGTGAATTTCATAGGAGAAACTTCAATTTTTATTAAAAATATAGAAGTTAGTGAAAAAGAGTTACTCGCTAAGAACCATTTTCACCATGCCACGCACTGTACATTTTCTTGCAAACGAACAACTAAAGGGGTCTTTTAAAAACAAAACTGTCAAAATGACGTGCTGATGGGGAGCGGTACGTACAATAACAGTTTCCTCTGCATGTTGACGCTCCACCAATGCTGTTTCTCAACCAGTGCCGCTTCTCAACCAGTGCTGCCTTTCATCCCATGCGCGTCATAAACGAAGGAGGACAGGTAGAGGAGCTTCAACTGGTGAGTGGTCAGGTAGCTCCGGAGGAAGGGGAGGTACATGACGTATTCTGTGGACACATTTTTCAAGTTAAAGCGTGTGCAGAGGGTATTCAGCTCTTCGGTGTCAATAAACTTGTCGTAAGTGTGCGTCCCCTATAGAAGGAAGAAAAAAGGACACGTTATAAAAGAAGCTGACGAGTGTTTCTTAGTGCTATTATTGTGGCGCGTTGGTGAAATCCGATCGAGGAATGGTTGCAAGTACCTCATATGCGTGAAAACCACCCACCACCGGTAAAATGTCGCATACGGGAGAGTTACCTTTTTTATAATCCCAGTTATGTACTCTGCAAGCACAACCGTGTAAAGGTAGGATAGGAAGTTTCTGTTGATGGTTGTAAACACGACAAGAGTCGCAGGGTTACAAAGTAGGCTTATGCATTTTACAAAATTTTCCTTTTTCTCATTAGATACATGTTCTATAACTTCTGAACAAATAATTATGTCATATTTTTTTCTTTTTTCATTACTTACATTTGCCAAATTCGATACATCACAAGTTTTATAATTCAGTCTGATGTTAACACCGCAGTTTTTTTCCCCTTCCAGTATGCTATCATATTGGTAGGTTCCCATATTTTCACCTTCTTCCCAATAATTGTTTCTGAGGAGGTATTCATTTTCTCCTTTATTCATTCTTCTTCTGGCAACCTCTATTAATTTGTTAGAAACATCTATTCCGTCGATTTGTACATTAATGGGTTGACCTGTTTCGATATTATATCTCCCTTTCGATGGTATTATCTCGTTTTTTATAAAAAAGTAGAAAATATTATTCTTCATATATTCGCATAATATACCCCCTCCACATCCTACATCTAAAATGTTTAAACTAAATGGACATTTATTCTTACCTGTTTTCATTTTCTCATAATATACATGTTCATAATGTTTGAATATAAAATTGAACCTATGTTTGTTATAATCATGTAAACTGTATATATTTTTTCCTACTACCTTTTCGAAAATGTCTGTAATTGTATCCTTACCATTTTGTTTACCTTTCCACCATTCGTCATACAGATTATTGAAAAATGTCTTTTCATTTTCATCGTATGTTTTCTCGCTATAAAATCTTTTATGCACACTGGCTAATTGTTTCCCCTTCCTCTTACACTTGCCTAACAGGATCTTCATAACAGTTCTCTTCTACTGCTGTTGCGAGTGTGCAGAGTGGTACTTTTACAAAATGGACAACGAAGAGTAAATGAAATGCTCAAAAAGGAGAAAAGCGTATAACCAATAAAACACTTCTACACCGTGGAAAAATCACAAAAATGTGGAAATATAAGCAAGACGTTATTCTTACCACCACATATGAGCATCGATTTGGAATTTTCTTTTCTTTTCTTTTATTTTTATTTCTTCTTTTTTTACAACCTACATATAATCATATCATTTGCCAATAATTTATTTTACTATAGAGAAAATATGAAGAACTTTTTTTTTTTTTTTTTTTTTTGCGCATGCGTCGACGGATAATATGCTATCGAGGGATATTATCTCCGCGTGTCCGTAATATGCACACGCATATTTGTATGCCCTTTTGCGCTCGTTACTTCCCGTCCTATTCAGTCTTGCAAACGTTTCCCCGAAAACGTTAGTATAACCAAAGTAGGAAAAAGGGTAACGAAACGAATAAAAAAATAGTGAGTAATAGAAAAAGCATGCTGCTGGTAGAGATGGAAAAAAACATGTTAGCAGTTAACGCACGAAGCGGTATGCACTTGAAAGTGTAGGTGCCATTAACACATATTGAAGGATGGGGTATTATGTTCCTTCCCAATTTTTTATTATCACTATTTTGAGACATTCACAAAATTGTGCTGTTATACTCAGCCCCATTTCGATTGCCTTAACACGTGGTCGTCATTTGCAGAAAAAGAAGGAGAACGTGGAAAAATGCGTAGAAAGATGCGAACAAAGAAGCAGGGAAAGATGCAGCATTAGCTCCTTAAGTTGAACGTATACTTAAAAACACATCGCACTGTTACGGAGTAATCACACTGTTTCGCCATTCGTTTTCAGCTCTTTATTTTTGCCAATTCGATTAACTCCTCCCTTTTATGCGTTAACCAATCTTACGTGAAAGGGAGAGAAAATACTCGTTCAGCGCAGCACGCCATGTGTATATGCTAATGCGTGCTCGATGTATGCGAAGATAAGGTAGGTACTATTGCATCTTTAAATATGACGCTTCTTTTTTTTTTTTTTTTTTTTTTTTTTTTTTAGGTAAGCTTCTCCGAACAGTGTTCTTTTACATGCCCATCTAACGATGTTATTTTTTCTAAAAAGATTAGGAATAATCATCGACATGAGGCAAGCTAATGTCCCAATGATAACTTAATTAAGGTAAATTACAATGTACGCATATTTTCGAAGAAATGAAAATAAGGTGAAAATCTTAAGAACATCTATAACCCTTTTTTTTTTTTTTTTTTTTTTTATTTGGAAGTTTAATAGCCATTCTCAACTGCGCAAATTTGAACGGATGAGAAAGGTAGAAAAACAAAGAGAAAAAAGGCCCATAAAGTAAGTAAATATATATATACAGCTTATGTATTATATGCATATGTGTACGTTTGATACCCATTGCAATCTTCCGCCATTTTAAATGCATACCGGGGGAAAAAGTGAAGGGAACATACGCACAGGGGGGAAAAATACAAGGGGAAGAAGGCTATTTAACACGGGGAAGCATATTCAACGGGAGAAAGCACATTCAAAGGGAGAAAGCATGTTTAAAAGGAGGAAAAGTGTTCAAAAGAAAGTCGAAGGCATACACGAAAGGGGGCTAAAGCATACACCAGAAGGGGCCAAAAAGGGGCAAAAGGAATTCCAAAAAACCTGCACCTGGTACTTCCCACTACGATGAGAATACGATAATTTTGCTTGAACACCAAGTCTAATTATACGCAAAAAAAAAAAAAAAAAAAAAAAGGAAAAAAGGGAAAAGGAAAAGCAAAAAAGAAAGATAAAACGGTAGAGGCCTCTGCACATGCACATGCATGTATACATCTGTTAAGGCATAAGAGTATACACCCTCAACGCATACGTAGGGATAACAGAGTGGGAAAAAAGGGAGAAAAAAAAAAAAAAAAAAAACTTACAGTAACTGCGCTAGTACAGCAGGAAGGGGGGGGGAGAGAGAATCCACAAAGAAGCAGCATGGAAACGGGTGTTGTCACATCTTTGTACGATTACTTGTACATATTATTTGATGATTATGTTGTAAATAATAGTAAAGATGTTCACAGTTATAGGTCTATTTTTCACAAAAAAGAGTTTGTGGAGTTTATAAAATACCATTCAAATATAAAAGTTCCTCCCAAACATGTAATTAGTAATAAGGATGAAATAATTGACGAATTGATCTATGCATTTAAAAATTTTGGAAAATATATAAACGGCTGTGATATGTTTTCAAACAATGAAGAAGTGGATGATATTAATACAAAGTGTTTAAAGTATTTACTAATTCCATACATACTAGGCGTTTTATCATACGAAACGGTAAATATAGATCTACGTTATGACAGGCTCAAGGAATCGAAACTGTATTTCAATGAATTCCTACGTATTATAAACACCTACAAAATAACACATATGGATGATTACCTATTCGATGAAGAGGAATGCAACAGCACATATGCAATGAACAGAAGAAACGTTAAAGTTAAGAGAGCAAAAGATGAAAAGAAGTATGAAGAAATATACCACGAAATAGTTAAGGCAAATTGTAAGAAATGTACAAATCACAATGCTGACCATCTCGACGATGTATCGGATGAAAATAACAGAGAAATGTACTTGTCTTTGATTAAATGCAAGTGCATACAGACGCTGAACATGGTTGACTTGATAGACACCGAGTTGCGTGTCTTGGAAATGCGAAACACGGAACGCAAACGTGAGCAGGTATTAAAAAACGACTCGAGAAATGATGTCAATAATATGAATGCACATGCTGGTGACAAGAATGGCATCGTCAGAAAACCGTGGCTTTTTACGATTAAAAAGAATATGCAAATTTCGGACATATCTCAAATTCGAAACTACTACAAAGATCTCGTCTTCAAGCCATCGCACAATTTGCCAACAATTTCGCTGGAGGAATGCGCAGAGATAGAGATGCAGTTCGCCGTAAAGGGTAACGAACGCGGCAGTGGCAGGAGCAATGGAAAAGGGGGCGATCAATTTGATATCCAAGACGAAGGTGAGGAGGATTACTATAAGAAACACACGCAGGAAGAACGCGAAAAGGAAATGCGGGATAGGGAATGGGATGACTGGAAGGATATGCACCAAAAGGGGATAGGAAATAAAAATAGAAATATTGCGTAAATTTCTAAGAAGTAAATGGGAACTGAGTTGCTAGCCGGGAACGGCGAGCCATGCGATTAATGGAAAGGATGAAAAATAAAATAAACAAAATAAAATGAATTACAACGAAATAAAACAAAGAATAGGGGTAAAAATGGTAAATATCCCCTCTTTCACACATCTTTCGCAAGCACAAAAGGGGATTGCAACAAAGGGAAGAAAAATAAAATAAAATAACATTTCAAAGTCGTATGGACAAATGCACGATGGGAGAAAGATCGTGTAGGATAATTGAAAAGAACCAGCCCCTGAGAAAAACGTAAACAAGTTGGAAAAAAAAAAAAGAGCAAAAATGGGAAAAAAGTGTAGAAGCTTGTTCAAACTGGCAAAATTGTTTACACATGCGTAGGTACATATATAGGCACATTATACGTACCATACAAAGGAATATACAATATGCATACATCTCAATCTAACATTTTTTCTTTTCTTTTTTACACATAATACTGTTAAAGCTTGCATATTTTTTTATTTTCTGACTTGTACATAATTCACTAATTAAATAGCCATGCGCTTTCATTTAATAGCATGACTAATGTTGTTTTTTTTTTTTTTTTTTTTATGACCAATTTTTTTTTTTTTCGTTTTTAAGCT
This sequence comes from Plasmodium ovale wallikeri, assembly GCA_900088485.1. NCBI lineage: Eukaryota > Apicomplexa > Aconoidasida > Haemosporida > Plasmodiidae > Plasmodium > Plasmodium ovale. Next base: position 36,947 of record FLRD01000017.1, on the reverse strand, counting down.
GACATGTTTATAAATTAGCTGCCTTTTTTTTTTTTTTTTTTGTTGATATTTTTTTTGCAAGCTTTGCTGTTTTGCCCATGTTTTACTGCACATAGAAATGGACGTATATTTACAAGCATACCAAACGAATATTAAACCAACATTATGCGCATATTATATTGTGCATATATATATATATATATATATATATATATATATATATATATGCACGAATTGCCAACTTGTGACAATTTTGCATTTTTCAAAAAAGCAGTTTTTCAATGAATTTACTATTTGCGCGTGAACATTACGTTCTCCTGTTCACTTTATACCTACATTTTTTTCCCCTTAAAAGAAGTAAAACTGCCAAAAAAAAAAAAAAAAATAAAAAATAAAAAACTGCAAATTATTAACAGCTTTGTCATAAGCTAATTGAAGAATGGGAGAAGCTTGCCCAAGGAAACAAAAGAAAAAGCAAATTTGAAACACATACCTTTGATATATTTATATATCTCACCACGCATAGTACGTATGGTATAAATATATCCCAGCTTGTATATATGCACTTATTACGCATAACAAATTAAGGTGAAAATGTTCGTTTGGAAAATTTTTCCTTCATGACGCGACCTCAGTTTGCAACGAAAATAACTTTATTAAGAAAATGTTTTAAAACAATTAACACCCCTTTTTTTCCTTTTCATTTTCGCTAATTTTCTTGTTTACAGTCATTTGTATTCATTTTTTATTTTACGAAGAATGCAAAAAAGAAAAAAAAAAACCTAAAATTTTTTGAGCAAGTAAAGCATACGTAAAAAATGTATTTTCCTCCCCCCCTTTATTTTTTCAAATATTTTCACAGTTTATTGTCAACAAGTATTATTTAATCACTGCTTAAAGGTTAGGATCACCTTCATCGTGAATAAGCATATTTAGTTCATTCCATGCAGAATGCGAACATGCGAACATGCGAACGTGCAAACATGCGAACGTGCAAACATGCGAACGTGCAAACATGCAAACATGCGAACATGCGAACATGCAAACATGCGAACATGCGAACATGCAAACATGCGAACATGCGAACATGCAAACATGCGAACATGCGAACATGCAAACATGCGAACATGCGAACGTACTAATATGTGAACGTGAGAACGTACTAACATGTGAACGTGAGAACGTACTAACATGTTAACGTACTAATATGTGAACGTGAGAACGTGCGTGCACATATATATATTTACTCGCCTACATTATGTACGCGTAATACAGTCAAATGCATATATGTATAATAGTCGTTCATACGTGCAAATCATCAACCATAAAACGTATATATATACATTTATTCCATTTACAAGGCATTCACGTATTCATTATAATGTGAGAGAAGGCTCAATTTTTAAAAAGTACGCGTTATAACTATGTCACTTTCGTAAATTCAAAAGTGTTATGTTCATGTACACTATTTTAATTATTTTCCATTTGTTTAACCATTTTTCATTTTAATCAGTATCACACCACATTATTATCGCATTATGTTACATTTTGAATGTATAATTACGTTACTTACGCATGTACATCTGTATTCGTTGTGCCGCTATCCCTTATTTCCATTTCACCACATTGTCATGACGTTTTAAGGACCTTATGGAGGAAGGAAACATATAGTTAGAACCATTATATTTTTACCATATGCATGTCGAGCAAGTAGTGGTGGAAAGTAAGAGTAGATTTATCACGCGTATACATATATTTTTTTCATAGGAGCATACATAGATATTTTACATAGATTTATTTTATGTTCATATTTATAAATCAGAATTAAAGTGAAGTGAATAAGAGTCATAAAGTAGGAACAAACAAGAGTCATTTAATGCTTGTATTTGTTTTTTCTTTTTCTCTTTTCCCCGTATATTTGCCCATTTGCATAAAAGTTGTGTTTAAGGGGAGAGATTAAAAGGTAACACTGCAAAAGTCCTGTCGCAGTAGAGTAGTTTGTATTATGGTGCACATTCATCCCCAAGTACACGTGCCCCTGCATATATATATATATATATATATATGCGTATGTACGTGTACTTGTGAAGCATGAACTCTTTTTCCCGTCCATGTGCGTGTCACCTTGTTTGCGTTAGGTAGTTTCACATTTAGCACCTTCCATAGTAATTGAGCGAAGAAATGAGATTATAACGATATGTGAAAAAAAATTTCTACGTAAGCATATTAGGAATACGTTCACTCACAATGAGCAGTGCATGTTATTAACGTAGTATACACATTTTTTGTTTGTCATTTGCAATAAAGTAGATGCGATTTACAAAGGTATACATGGACATGGGGACACACTTGTATGAATGTGTGTGCCGTTTCTACTCTGAGATAGAAAGTTCTCAGTGTGTTGTTTTTTCATATTTTATTCCATTTCATACATTTATTTGCATCCTTTTAGAGCACCCCTTTTTAAAGTTACCCATTACTACACGTGTTGTGCATATTACATTTTTTACATAGGAAGCGTATTTGTGGCTGTTGCTTGGTTACAAAAAGAAAAAAAGACAAAAACGACAGCCACAATAGGCGTTACAACGTAGCCATCTAATTCCTTGTTAGTATAAAATCCGCGCAGTGTATTAATTTTGTGCGTTTTTTCTCCATTCATTTATGTGGATGGTGCATGTAAGGAAAAGTGTTCTGACGTCTATGCGGACATATGTGGATACGCGAATGAGCATGTATCTATATAAAGGTATCTAGGAGCATATGCCCAAACAAGTATATAGAGGCGGCTGTTATATCTATATCTATGTATATATATATGTATATAGATATATATATATATATATATATATAGATAGATAGATAAGCGTACGCACAGGGGCCAATCAACACATCGCCTGCAGCGAGTTCATCGTACTGCATACGTGTTTTACCTATGCGAAGGTCATTCAACACCCCATTTCAATGGCAAACGTATGCAGCGTGATGATGGATTCGAACGATGTGAAAAGTGATCACGTCAAAAATGTGATAATGCATAACGATAATACGTTAACGTGTAGTAGTAACAGTAATAGCATTAGTATAAATAGGAGGAAAAGGAAAAGAATAAGAGAAAATAATTTTGTGAATTTAAGAGATTGGACAGTAAAAGTACAAAAGAAGTATGCAAAAAAAGTAAAAGATGTAAATAAAAATACAGAAAAAGAAATAAATACACAAAATGGAGAAGTGAATTATAATTCCTCATGTTCTTCTTCCCTCAAATCAAGATCAAGTTTAGGAAGAAAAATTAATTTTTCTTCTGATGAGTCTAATTTTGATTCTGACATGGAATTGAGGATACGTAAATTTTTAAAATTGGAAAATGGTGATAGGGATTGTAAAAAAAAAAAAAAACATATTCCTAATGGTAATATAAATTGTGAAGAAGTTACCAATTTGATGGAAGACAGTGCTCCTGGTTCACATCAGGATATGCAGACTCAGGGAGTCACCACCAACAAGGAAGGTAACAAGGACTTATCCACGGTACATCTTGATGCTTGCAAAAATGATGATATTCGTACTTCTAGCCAGAGTGGCAATACTGGTCACTGTGGTGATGCTGAGCATAATAACGGTTCTAATTACAGTGCTAATGTTAATGGAGGTAACAACGGTAAGCGAAATGCCAACCCCAATGAAAATATCGGTAGCAACGGAGTTGATGGTGAATGTGACAACGTCGAAAGGAAGCCGGCGCGGAAGGATAGTTTAAGTGTGAAGGAAGAAAGAACAAATGTCAACGAAAGGAAGAATAGAGCTGTAAGAGAAATTATTAGTGTCGATGATTCTGTAAAGAGTGATCAAAGGAATGGCATAAAAATAAGCGAATCCTATCCAAACAAAATGGAAAAGGAAAAGACAGATAAGGGAAATGAGCAAGGTTTAAATGAACAGCATAAGAAAAACCATGATAACAGTAACAAGGAAAACGTAGGCATATGCAGCAATGAGAAAACGCGAACAAGGGAAAAGGAAAATAATTGCGAAGATGTTAAAAATGGGATTATGTCGCACAACACCTATGTCAGTGGTAAGAACAGTAAAGACAGACATGTCAGTGGTAAAAGTAATGATAAACTTGCAAAGGAGAATAATGGAAAAAAAAAAAATATAGTTAATGCGCAGAGAGACGCAACATCTTGCTTAGATAATTCAACCCGAGAAAGGGAAAGAGATAGGGAGAAAGAGAAGGAGAAAGAGAAGGAAAAGGAGAAGGAGAAGGAAAAGGAGAAGGAAAAGGAGAAGGAGAAAGATAGGGAAAAGGAAAAACAAAAGGAGAAAGAGAGAGAGAGAGAAAAGGAAAAACAAAAGGAGAAGGAGAAAGATAGAGAAAAGGAAAAACAAAAGGAGAAGGAGAAAGAGAGAGAAAAGGAAAAGGAAAAGCAAAAGGAGAAGGAGAAAGATAGAGAAAAGGAAAAACAAAAGGATAGAGAGAAGGTGGAGCAGATCAACCATAACTCAAACCATCACGATACGAAAAAGGAGAATGTGCCCAATGGAGAATTAAATTTAAGTCATGAAAAAGGTACTAGCGGAAAAAATGACACGAAGGAAAATCCACACAAAATTAATTGCGCGCGAAAGCCAGTTTATATTGCGATGTGTGCATATTCCCTTGCGCATATGCATATTCTTGCGAATTGATGACTTCTCAAAAGAGTGCTTGAAAAATCCCATTTAGGAGTACTTTCAATTTAGCATGACATGCGTATTTTGCCCTTTTTTTTTTTTTTTTTTTTTTTCCCCCATTTCACCCAATGTAGAAAATAGAGGTGATAGAAAAAAAGATGAACAATCGTTAAGGAATCCCGATGATCAGTCATTAAGGAAGCCAGCTGAACAGTCATTAAGGAAGCCAGATGAACAGTCATTAAAGAAACCCCATGAGCAATCATTAAGGAATCCCGATGAGCAGCCATTAATTAAGTCCGATGAGCATAAGAATAGTCATGAAAGTTCCAGTGTTAAAAGTAGTAAGGAGAAAAATAGTCATTTCAGTGAATTGGATATGCAAAAAAAAAATAACTACAGTAGAAAAAATTCTGGGAATTATGATAGAGTGAAAGGAGAAGAATCAGTTAGACATAAAAACTCAAATGGTTACAACAAGGAGGAATCACTTAAAGAAAGAGAAAGAGGGAAAAAACGTTCTTACGATAAAGATGAATCCAGTAATGTAACCAAAGATTTTGGTAGTAACAAAAAACACCGAATGTCACAAAATGCTGAAGAGAAAAAAAAAACGGACAGTTTACATAGTAATTCTCGCAAGAATTCACAGGTTAACGATAACTTTCATCCTGACAAAGAAAAGGAGAGGGGGAGAGAGAAGGAAAGAGAAAGAGAAAAGGAAGAAATAGAAAGATATGAGAGAAGAGATAAACAAGCGGAAATGGAAAAGGAGATTGAAAACGAGAGAAACAGGCGAAAAGGAAGGGGCAGAGATAGAGAAATGGAAAGGGAAAGGGAAAAAGAGAGAGAAAGAGAGAGAGAAAGGGAGAGAGAAAGAGAAAGGGAAAAAGAGAGAGATAGAGAAAGAGAGAGAGAAAGAGAAAGAAATATGGATAGAGAGAGAGATAGGAATATGGAAAGGGACAGAGAAAAGGAGAGAGAAATGGGAAGAGATAGAGAACGAGAAAGGGATAAAATAAGAGAAAGAGATATGGAAAGAGAGAGGGAAAGGGACACAGGAAGGGACAGAGAAAGGGAAAAAGAAAGAGAGAGAGAAAGGGACATGGAAAGGAATAGAGAAAGGGAAAGAGAAATGGGAAGAGATAGAGAAAGGGAAAGAGAGAGAGATAGAGAGAGAGAAAGGGACAGAGAAAGGGAAAAAGAAAGAGAGAGAGAAAGGGACATGGAAAGGAATAAAGAAAGGGAAAAAGAAAGAGAGAGGGAAAGGGACATGGAAAGGAATAGAGAGAGGGAAAAAGAAAGAGATAGGGAAAGGGACATGGAAAGGAATAGAGAAAGAGAAAAAGAAAGAGAGAGGGAAAGGGACATGGAAAGGAATAGAGAAAGGGAAAGAGAAATGGGAAGAGATAGAGAAAGGGAAAGAGAAATGGGAAGAGATAGAGAAAGGGAAAGAGAGAGAGATAGAGAAAGAGATATGGGAAGAGACAGAGAGAGGGATAGAGAAAGAGACGTGGAAAGGGAAAAAGAAAGAGAAAGAGAAAGAGAAAAAGAAAGAGAAAGAGAAAAAGAAAGAGAAAAGGAAAGAGATATGGGAAGAGATATGGGAAGAGAACGAGAGAGAGATAGAGATAGAGAAAGAGAACGAGAAAGAGACGTGGAAAGGGAAAAAGAAAGAGAAAGGGAGAGAGAAAGGGAGAGAGAAAGAGAGAGGGAAAAAGAAAGAGAAAAGGAAAGAGATATGGAAAAGGAAAGAAATAAGGAGCCAGAGAGGGACAAAAATAGAGAGATGGAAAGAGAAAAAAATAGGGATTCTGAGAGAGATCGAAATAGAGATGGAGAAAACGACAAGAATTCTCAAAAAGGCGCGGAAAAGAAAAACCCGAAAAACAGTAATTCCTCACATGACAATTTAAAAAAAAAATATAATGGAATTGAAGCAAACGTAAATAGGAAAAGATCTTACATAAATGAAAACGAAAACAATGGTAATAACCATCCAGCAAAGAAAATAAATGTTGAAAATTCTCACTATGATCATTCCGATAAGGACAGATATGTATATAATTCTGAGGACATAAATTCAAGAAAATATTACTCCTACCGAAACAAAATAAATGAAGAAAATTGGGAAAAGAAGATGTCCAAATTGAAGGAAAAATTAATACGAAAAAATATGAACAGGTAGAATTATTAGGTAGAGAAAAAGGAGAAAGTGCAGCATATGAGGGGAGTATAATGTTTTTTTGCAAAAAGGATGACAGTATTGCATGATGGAAGACAAAAAAAAAAGGGCAGGGGGGGGGTAAGTGTACATTCCCCTTTTTAGTAATTACCTTATTAATAAGGTTTTCTAAAATGTCAATAGGAACGAGTGCATCCTACGTGAATATGTTATTTATTTTTTCGAGAGTATATTAGAACGACAGAAGGGAAGATGGTAGGAGGTTCAGAATAGCGAAAATAAATACGCTTAATAAGAGTCAATTAGTGAGATATTCAATTTTTATAGGTTTTAACTTCCACTAGTATTTGCAAAAACTATCCCTATTTATTCCTTTTTTTTTTTTTTTTTTTTTTTTTTTTTTTCTTCTATTTCTATCTTTCAATTTTGTAATATTAGATTGTCATATATATTCTAGGAACAAACTTGAAGTCATGATATACAAATTGCGCATTAACAAAAACGTTAAACAAAATTAAAGTTTCCTTTTTTTTTTTTTTTTTTAATGAATGAACGAATTATATAGAACCTATATATGGGCAAATATATATATGTAAAATTATGTGTGTATTAGTCTGCCTTGATATAAGTGTGTGTGTGTGTGTGTATACAAAATGCTCAAGTAAAAACAGGAAAGTAGTTATTTTTTTGGCAATAGGCTGCAATAATATAAAAAAAAAAAAAAAAAAAAAAAAAAAAAAAGTGAAGTACCATATTTGTCATGTATACGAGACAACTTTATACGCATCTTATGTCAGCATGAAATTCACAGAAAGTTCTTTTGAAGAGTTTATCGTGCCCACGTTGGTTAAGTTTTAATCTGTATCATTTGAGGGATTTTTCACATTTATGTTAACGAGGTGAAAAGTGCATACGTTTTTAAAATCTTTTCATATAGTTGTTCAAAAGGTTCAGCATCATTTTTGCCGATACCTATTTTCGACACTTCGAAATTGTCACCAAGCAGATAGAGGGGATATTTTCCCTGTAGGAAGATCAAACAGACATCCCCCATACCCATTACGTTATTAAGCAAACCAGTAACAGATGGCTTCCATTCATACGCCACCTCCATCTCAAAAAAGAAAAAGAAAAAGAAGACACACACATATGTACATATGTGTGCATCATTTTTAGTGTACAATAGGCACATGCGTGTTCGCATAGGTATAATCAATTCTTTATATTTGCCTACACCAACACCTAGATAATTCCCATATTTAGGGTGCACGCTACGCTACTTCCTTGCGTGTATACCTTTTTTTTTTCTTTTTTTCTTTTTTTTCCCCCCCCCCTGGTTACCCCGGTTAAGATGACGAAAGGTTACACACTCAGATCTCTCCATTCCACGAACGACAGTCCGCAGTCGCAGGTAACGAAGCTAAAGTTTTTCCGTCCCAGATGCACGTGCGTGTTGTATGTATGCGCGCATGTATATGTACCGTGAAGTAGCCTGTTTAGGTAATTATTCGAGACGCATCAGTAGGAAAATGACACCTTTACATGAACAGATAATTATTGTAACTATGAAGAAAAATGACAAGAGCGATTGAGGAAGCAAGCTAGGCACTTCCCATCTTTCCCTAAGTTGTAGTTTTTTTTTTTTTTTTTTTAACCTTATATGAGCAAAGAGGAGAAAAAGTATTTAAAGTTGTAAAATGTAAAAGGATGATTATGGGTTACAATTTGAGCATACGTTCGATGTATTCTGCGTTGAAAATGAAATGAAGAAGCATTACACATATATTTGTAAGGGAAAGCGCATGGGTATAGCGCAGCATTAGTATAGGGACGCGTAGGTGTAGAAGCGCATCGGTGTAGAGACGCATTTATTTGTCAACGCAACTATTTGGTGCCACATAGGTATTGCGACGCATTCGTTTAGCGACACACCCATTGGGAGACGCATTCGCTTGTTAACGCAGCACTTGTGTGCCACATTGGTAGAGCGACGCATTCGTTTAGCGACACACCCATTGGGTAGCGCATTCGCTTGTTAACGCAGCACTTGTGTGCCACATTGGTAGAGCGACGCATTCGTTTAGCGACACACCCATTGGGTAGCGCATTCGCTTGTTAACGCAGCACTTGTGCGCCACATTGGTAGAGCGACGCATTCGTTTAGCGACACACCCATTGGGTAGCGCATTCGCTTGTTAACGCACCAGTTGGGCAGCACACGGGTACGCAGCGCCACACCGTATGGCTGGAAAACGGAAAATATTGTACGCGTATTGAACGGATTGATTTCCAATTTTGGTGGTTTTCCCTTATTGCACTTTGAGAGGAAAAATGAATGTCCGTACAGAAAAACGGGAAATGACTGTCCGTCACGCCCCGCCTCTTCGACGGTATGTTTCATTTTGATGTGAAATCACTGGATGGGAAGTTACGCAAGGCATATTCAAACCCCCCTCTTAAAATAGTTACACGAGTAATTTTTAAATTTAAAAAGTTATAGATGACGTCAAAATCGAAGAGGGAATTTTCAAAAATGAGAACTATTGTCTTCAATGCATGGGCTGGGTTGAAACTGCAATTGACATTCTTGTAAACGTTTATATCATAACAATCATCCACGTAATTGCTGTACATGCCATTTTTAAAGTTAGTCAAAAAGATATTAATGTGTACAGAACTTTTTAGTCTTTTTTTTTCAAAAACTTCGGGAGATCGCATATCCACGAGGATATGCTTATCGAGCCAATATTCACCAGACATATTTGTTGTGCAAGAAAATGGAAACATGGGAAAGGCAATTAACTGAACGAGATTCCCACATTTAAATTTCCTTTTCTTTTTTCTGTTTGTTATTTTGTGGTAAATGGGTATGCGATGGGAACAACACTGACAGCGGAGTGCGCAGATGCACTCACAGCTGTACTTGTTACGCTGAAGAGCTTGATCATCATCCCCCTGCCTTTGTCCATTCCATTTGCACGTGTACTTATTGTATAAATGGACATCTTTGTAAAAAAATTCGTCTAAATATTTTTTTTCGTTTATTTTGTAATAGTTTAAAAAATATTCATAATAATGTTTCCACTTCATCAGCAATTTTATTTTCCTTTTTTTTTTTTTTTTTTTTTTTTCATCTAGATTGTCATTACTCGGTGGTAATGTACCCTTCTTTTTAATATTGTCAATTTTGTGTTTGCACATTTCACAATTCCATTTTAATGTTGTCAATTTTTTACTGTTGTAATTTTCGTTCAATACAAAATTTGTAAGGGAGGAGGAGGAGTCTATCTGAGGCGAGTGTTTTCCATCTTCATCCGCATCCTTACAAAGGAAGTCTCCATTCGGAGGAGAGCACTTCACAGAGGTATTTGCCGCTGCACCGTTTGCCGCTGCACCGTTTGCCTCTACGGCGCTTACCGCTACAGCGCCTACCGCTACAGTGCTTATCCCCGTTTGGTCCATTTCGATGGTTCCTTTTTGAGTACACTTTACCCGTTTGTAAATTTTGAAGGTGTTCCTATGAATATAATATTTTGTCCACCCATTACGACCGATAAGATAAGACAAATAGTTAATGTGTCCCCATTTGATTCTCCCATTTTTGCAGTGATCATTATTGTCTTGATGTACATTAGTAATTGAAAATGTTGTGTATATTATGGGATAAGTCTTGAATAGGTGAATAGATTTCTTTATGATAAGGTTTAAATTTATCAAGCTGGAAAGAGAAAAAGCTGATTTGTAGAAATTGTATTTGTTTATGTTCATTAGATGCGTTTTGATACACATCAAAATAGTAAGACAAAGAAAAAGTAAATAAAAACGAGGTTGTATAAGAATAATGTCAAATATGAAGTAAACATTTTGTATATCAAAAAAGTTGGAAAATAATGAATATATCCATCCCTTTATTAAGTTAACTATACTTATATTATTTTTAAAAAAATAAAGTGATAATTCTGGATCATAAAAGGTTAGTAGACTATTAAATATGTAATAAAGTTCGTTAAAGCTCTTAGTATTTTTATATAGGTCTAATAAATATATTTCTATAATTTTTTTAGCACATTTATAACCCAAGTAAAGATTATTGTAATATAAAAGTGTTATTGGTATTAGTAGGTGCTTTATATATTTATTTTTTATCTTCAATTTGTATCTTACGAATAGTAATAATGTATATAATTTTTTCTCAAATTTACAACTACCAATTAGATCATTACTTCCTTGACATTTTTTTTTTAAAAATTTATGCAAACATGTTATTTCTCTATTTTGCTTAATTCGAATTAAGTTATTTATTCCTTTTTCATACATATGTGAAACTATAACATTTGAACATTTACCATGTAGAAATTTGCATCTATCCGTATGCTGTTTCATCCTTAGAGGAATATCATCTTTTTGTTGATTCTTCCTTTTACAAAAAATTAGCCATATTAATATTTTCATTTTTTCTTTTTTTTCTAGCGATTTATTTATCACTACGTTGTAGTTACAATTTAGAAGAATTAGATATACAACATTTCTTAAGTAGCTTGGAAAACCATTTTTAATTGCTCTTATAATTTTTATACTATTAACAGAATCATACTTTAAAAGATGCTGAAACTTTATATGCATACTATATTGGTATAGAAAATGGGATTCCTTTTCATAAATGCAATGTTCATTTTTCGTTTCTTCATATGAAAAATAACCATTTCTCTTAACAAATGTGTAAGCATCATTCAGCACATCAAAAAAATGTGTCAAGTATATTCCTACTGTATTTACATTGTTTCCGTTAAACTGTGTAATAATTCCATTCTGTTGACCAAGGGGAGTGTCAAAAAAGTTTGACTTACCCATTGTACAGGAGCATTTTCCTGCATTATTTCCTACCATGAAGGTATTATTTACTCGTTTTATTTTTTTTTCTCTACTACGTTTTTTCATGCTACATTCACATCTTGGTTGTGACACTAAATGGGGGTGTTCTATAAACGGTGTTAGTTTTCTCTCCCTCCGTAATTTATACAACTTTGTGCATTTGCTCTCTTCGTAAAGGATGGTTTTACCGCTGGTCCGTTTGATGCGGAAAAACGGAGATTCCTCTGTCCACTTGGCTGTTCTTCTTGTCGTTCTTGTCGTTCTTGTCGTTCTTCTTGTTGTTGTTGAGGATGATGTCGTTCTTGTTGTTCTTCTTCTTGTTGTTCTTCTTCTTGTTCTTCTTCCGCTCCCGTTTCGAAATCTTCCCACATACTCGTAGGCACAAAATGTGTGCCTATACTTGCGCATCAAATTAAGTTTGTAAAAAAATAAAAGGGATATGTCTCTATAAGTTCCTTTCCTTTTATAAAGCAAATATGGCACCCTCAACAAATTGCAAGGTCTAAAAAATGTTCTATTTTTCTTCAGTTCTTCCTCATAGTTCATCTTATACAACAGATCAAACCAGTAATACACATCTTTCTTATATATAAAATGTTTACTATAATGTTGTGCATCTTTTTTTGTGTTTAACAAGTAGTCAGCTATAAAAGGGTTGAAGTAACGAGGTTTATTATTACACCTCTTCACAATTTCAAAATACGGATTTTCCTCTTTCCCTGTAAGTGTCTCTTTCGTGGAGATAACACTACCGTGAGAATTTATCACATTGGGTGTGTCCTCCGTTTGTAAAGTCCCACCGGTAAGGGGTATCACTCTCGGAAGGAACTCTTCTTTTGTGTTGTGACCAAGAACATTAGCATAATGAAAAAAAAAGTAATGAGACAGCATCGAATGAGGTGTATTTTTACCCAAATTTAACATAAAACATTTGTTCAGAAGATTCAAAAATAGTATATTGTCATTTTCCTTTGAAGGTGGAAAAATATTTTTTAAGTTATGTTTTACAATATGTAGAGTAAAAAATTCTGAAAATATTTCCTCTACTAGCTTTATAAAATGTACATTTATTTTTTGACTAGTTATATATTGAATACTGCATCTAACAATTTCGTAAGATGTGTATAATAACTTTTTATTATAATTACCTTGCCTTTTTTCTTTTTTACAAATCTTCTTAAAAACAGAATTAACATTTATGTTTAGAAGACTTACGTCTTTTTTCTTTCCTCTGTAATGGTACATGTAAACATAATACATTTTCATATACAGCAAAAATGTAAATATATTTTCCACCTTGTTTATAACGTTTTCTTTTTCTTTTGCAAAAGAGGGGATAAAAAATAATATAGGTCTTACTTCCCTTTCGTTCTTCCTCTCCTCTGACATCTCAATGGCAGTCATCCCATCACTAAATTTTTCCTTCTCCTCCCCCTCAATTACTAATTCTATAAACGTTTGAAGCGCTTCGATTGTCCCTTTAACTTTCTTACGCCATCGCCTGTGGCCGCCTCGACCGCCTCTGCTCCTGTCTGCACTATTGCGCACGCTTTTTTCTCCCCTTTCGCTTTTTCCATGGGATAATCGCGGCTCACTTGCGGGAAGTGATCGCACCTCCTCACAGAACATGGGTGTGTTGCTAGATATCCTCCCCACCTCTTTTTTCCCCTCCTTTTTGTCCATTTCGTCCTGAAGCCTCGAGGCTGTGAAAATGCCAACTTCGGATGACCTGAACAAGTCAGAAAGATTTTTCACTATGGAAGTAAACGTTAGCAGCCCATTAACTAACTGGGTTATCACAACTCCCGCGTTGAAGAGGTCAATCTGCTTGTAAATGTCACACACATTGTACTTTTTTTCCCTTAGAGCAAGACTTTGAAAAATAAAGGCTGGTGCGTAGAACAAAAGATCGTTCGCAAAGTTAGGGAACCCCAAAAGGAAATCCGCAGAGGAAATGTAGCTAGGAGATGATTTCTCTTTGTGGGGGTTGTTTCTCCCCTTCTTTCTACTTGCTGTACTTGACTTCTCCCTATTGTCTTCTTCCCCTTTCATGCAATTATACGAAGCAAGATATCCATGGTCCATATTGGGAGAGGGGCTATCCTCCGATTGAATGCCAACTAGTAGATCTTCATACTTTTTCGATGCGACCATTTGTTCCATCAATTTATACGTAAAGAAATTTTTTTTACAATGAGGATCGGAAGAACAATCGTCGAAGAGGTAAGCCATACAATAGTTGTGTAATTTTATTTTCCCTTTAGGAGTAATTAAGATGTTTTTTGTGTTTATGTTTAAAAGGGTAATACCTTTCGAGTGAAGGTATTGCATAGCGTTAAAAAGTTCATAAATTACTTTTCTTAAAACATAGCAATTCATTATTATCTTACTTCTTCTGTCAGATCTATCGCTATCAATGGAACTGCAATCTGTTGAGGACCTTTTCTTTATCCCAAGTAATCTACGTATGCAGTTAAAATTGGCATAATTAGTCTGTTGCTCTCTTAATATGTCATGTAAAGACAAGGAATAATATTCGGAAAAAATAATATAATCGTTATTACTTCTATTTATATTTAAGTATCTACATACATTAGGATGTTCAAGTTTTTTTATTTTTTCAAATTTTCTTGCAACTGAGCTGTACATACTCTCATCTGTGAAAGTGCCTCCCCACGTTGGTTGTTTGTCCTGTTTGCCTCCCTCTACCACTCCATCTCTTTGCTCCTTTTTTTTTTCTTTTTTCTTTCTTTCCCCTTGACTTAAGGAATATTTTTGAATTCCCAAAAGAAACTCAGACGATTCACACCGTTTAAAAAACATGTTAATAAAAATACCTGCATGCAGTATAAAACTCCACACTTTCTATGAAGGCAAAAAAAAATTGGTTCCTTCAATCTGTCAGCAAGCATACATGTACACACACGGTGTGTGTAAGTGTTTTTTTTTTTTTTTTTTTTTTTTTTCCCCTCTTCTGTCGTTTCCTTGGGATACTATACTTCTCCACAAATGGAAAGAAAAAAAAAAGATGAAAATGGAAAACAATTTAAACAGGACACCCTAGTTTTGTTTTCTCAAAGGTTGAACTGTACCGAGACAGATTTTTTACAATCTCTATGCATGCATGTAAACGGTTTTGTTACATTTTGGAAAAATAATTATTTACCTTGCATGGTCATAATTTTTTGGAAAAGCTAAAAGGTCAAGCGAGCATTTTTCTTTTTTTTTTTTTTTTTTTTTTTTTACACGTTTTCTTAACATTTTGTAGCACTTTTACGAATGGAAAAATATCCCAATGGGAGAGGTATGCATGTATTAAATTGTGCATGTGTACGCGCTTTCTTTTGTCCAAGTTATCATGTCTATGTGGTAATAACACTTGACATTTGACCTAGACATATTTTACGTAAATATATGAACTTTTTTTGGTGAATTTATAAAACAAAAAATTGCAGCTAAAACGTATGCCGCTTGTAACTTTTTTAACTTTAACCTTATTCATATCCTTTAAAAAAAAAAAAAAAAAAAACGTAGTTCTTTTTTACAAAACCTGGTTAGGGATGGAGAGAAAACATTCCCTTTGAAAGGATGTTCACATTGTGCAAATTCATTTATATATACGTATTGCACTGTTCACACAATGCATACACGTTAATCTAATGTATGCTCTCATTTTCCCAATTGTGTAAAGAGTAAACTGTAAACTGTAAACTGTAAACTGCGGTGTGTAATAAGTGCAAACAGTAGGGAACTTTACAAAACGGCGTAGACTCTCTACTGTGCAAGCGATGGGTTTTTTTCGATTTCTTAAGTGAACACCTTCCTTCACGGTAGAACGAACGGTGCCATGTGCATATGTACGTAACCATGCAATGTACACTGCATATGTACAAGTGCTCGGTGTTCATATGTTTTCCCCAATAATGTAAACAAAATTTTATCAATATGACAAACCCTTCTATTTTTACATTTTTTTTTTTTTTTTTTTTTTTTTTTAAACGAAAAAAGATGACTTTTCCGCACTACTTAGTAGCTAAATTAAGGAGGAAAAAAAAAAAAAAAAAAAAAAAAAAAAAAATAATAGCTACATAAGGGTTATTTCTCCAATGGGGAGGGGAATAAGAAAGGTTTCTCTTCTTCCGTTTTGCAACTTTTCCCTTGCTACGTCGCTTTATTATTTTATTTTATTTTTTTTTGTCACGAAACATTTTAACCCTTCACAAGTGTCGCTTTTCCTTATTCGGCGAATAGATAGGAGAAAATGAAAATTACTACTTACCCCTAGGTATGAGTAATAAATGCGTTTGTAACGATATATCAATACTATTGGCGAGTTAGCCTAAATTTGTGTAATACATACATGCACAAATACATATGTATTACATGTGCATAGAAAAGTACATACATATATGTAATACGCATTTTGCATACTTATATGTAATATATACGCAAATGCGTGCATATAATGTAAATACGCAAGGTGCGTGAATGTAATATGTACATATGCAAAAGAATGAGCACCTTGCCTAACAGAAGTTAAATACGAGTAGCACAACTTTAGTAGTTCTCATGTTACCGTGAAAAACGACTATTTTTATTACCACGATTTAGGGTGCGATTCAATCGTTCTTTTTTATAGAATTATATAGTGTCCGTGCGCTCAAAAGAGTTTAGCAAGCGACACGCGCATGCGGTATGCACGCACGGTGCGCAGGCAATACATAGGCCATGAATGCACGAGGAGAGAGCATTAACAGTCGTGACTGCGTGACTGTTTACTGCGTAGCGCTTTATGCAGTATTTGCAAACCTCCGCCTTAAGGTAATAACATACCATTACCGCACGCATACGGCAAAGATTACCAAATTGCGCTTTCACTATTTTACCATTTTTACTGTTTTTCCTTTTTTTTTTTTTTTTTTTTTTTTTTTTTTTTAAGCAGTGCTCTTACTAACATTAGGAGTTAGTACTAACATAAAACGACAAAAATAAAGAAGCATAAAGAAAATTCTAATTTAGGTAAAATATACAAGGAGATTAAATATATAGGTAGAGATAATCGGGTACATCTATACAGCAGTATATATATGTACCTTTCGGAAGTACCCAACTGTATAAGTATACTTTTGTAAGGTATGCCTCTACCTGCGAATGTACTGTGATAGCATCGTAACAGCCGTAAGAACATTTCTTAAAAGAGCAAAAAGGTTTTTGCATTTTCGACGGAACACGGATATAAAAGTTAACAGTATCTAAAGAGAGAAAGAGAGAGAGAGAGAGAGGGAGAGAGAGAGAGAGAGAGAGGGAGAGAGAGAGAGAGAGAAGGAAATAGAGAAGGCAAAACATACATCGTTAAAATTAAACCCGTTTCTTGGAATCACCGTGATAACTCTCTGCTAGTTGGAAAGAGCCTTACCTGTTGGGTATACCGTAAGCATACAACTCCCTCATGCCTACCACTCCCATTCCTTCGCATTTCCCAGAGATCTGTTCATATGTTCATCTGTACAGATATTTATATGTACATTATATGTATACATGACCACTACCAATTGTGCATGCGTACATGCATGAGTCATTGCCATAACCATCCCGAACACACATTATTATGTCAAACCGAACAAGGTGCCTAAAACATTCATTTCCTATTTTTTCTACACATCTTCTCTCTCTAGGTATAACTCCCAAACAGTATGCATGTAGAAAAGAAGAAAGGATGTCTCCACCTCCTTTATACCATTCCTAATATAAAATAGAGATTTATTATTTAAAAAAGATATAAAAAAAAAAAAAAAAAAAAAAATAAAAAAAATAAAAAAAAATTGTTTATAATGGTTTAAGTTGTACGAAACATGATGTACGAAATGTATACTTTGTAATATCTCTCTTAAGAGTAGTAGATCCTTGTCATAACTGGATACATTTATATATACATTTGTATATATGTATTTATACCTTTGAAGAGGCTCTTATTCTCTTATCGCCGTTATACCTATATACGTACGCAAGAACTCATTACTGAAGGGAAATCGTGCAATACGCATAATCAAAGTGGACACAGATTCCACATTTGGATGAAACACGTATCAGGTGGTGATAAGTAAATGCCACGAGGTAAAATTTGTGTGCTGATAGTTTGACAATACCTGAACGAGGCAATACAGAAGGGTCCAAAAAATGTGGTTCAGAAAATCGAACCCGCAGAAAGGAACGGAGGAGGGAGTGGATGTAGATGCGGGGAAAGAGGCGAAGGTAGAAACAACGGAGGAAGGGAAAGAGGGGGAAACGAAGGCAGAAGTGGAGGCAGAAGTGGAGGCAGAAGTGGAAGCAGAAGCGGACGCAGAAGCGGACGCAGGAGCAGCTGCTGACTACGACAAGAAGGAGGAATCGGGTAAGCAGGAAGACGCAAAGGATAACCCAGAAGTGGCAGCAAAAAAAATAAAAAAAAAGAAAGGTGAAGGAGGTGGAGAGGGGAATGAATCGGGAAACGAGGATGACAAGGAAGAAGGTGGCGACAACGGAAATGATGATGCTAACCTGAGCGAAAGGATAGAGGAAATTTTGAACAATTTGTCATCTGATGAAGAAGAGGGTGAGGTTCTTGAAGATGAAATTCCATATGAACGAGTACAGGAGAATAATGAACAATGTAAGGAAGTGATTCTGTTAAATTTTTATGCAGACATGTCAGACGAAAAGCTAAATTCTTTGTTAAACATTTTTGGCAAAGTAAAAAACGTTTACATAGATGTGAACGAAAGTATTCATGTGGAATTCTTTTCCATTAAAAGTGCAAGGAAGGCAAAGGAACATCTAGATAGTATAAAAATAAAAAACAGGAGAATTCAGGTTATATATGGTAAGAGGAAGGAAGACGAATTTGCATATCTTGCAGAAGATCACGTGGAAAACGAGGGAGATGATGATATATATGGAGAAGACTCAAATGAAGTTCCTCACGAAAGTAATATAGACCCCTCTTTTTCTCCTCATGGAAATTCAAAAAATAATATAGGTCAAAAAACTCCTGTTAAGCTGTATAAAAATAAAAGATATTACATGGGAAATTCTCAAAATTTCCAACACAGTAGCAATAGTAGTCACTCGCTTTATAGAAATCATCACAAGGGAGATGATCATCCTATGAGTAGAAGCTTCTTTGTAGGATCTGCTCCTCCTCCTGGAAATGTCCAAAGCGACTTTCTTTTATCCCCCGATGTAGTGATAACACCACCCCCTACTCACTCACTTAAAAAATCAGTGTCCAATATAATAACCAGCAGTAACAACAATAAAAGAAATCGATTCGATACGAATCATCATTTTGAGAAACCTCCTCCATACAGTAAAAAGTCTTATGTACAACAACCACCTCCTCCTCCACCACCTATGGTAACTCCAACGACAGGGATAAACACGTACAATACATTTAACGAAGGTGGGAGAAAGAAGAAAGTAGATTCATATCCACATTTTGGTAAACATCAGATGGGAAGTGAGCAGAGTATTCCTAACATGTCAGCACCTCCTCTAGTTCATCAACAAGGTAGTAACTTAAAGGAAAAGTTTAACAGTACTTATGGTTCAAGTAAGCATAGCAATTTTGATACTCATCCGAGTAAGAGTTACATTCCTTATGTAAATAAAATGCACAATACAAACAAGACTTTATATCCGAAAAGTACTTTCCCACAATCACCACACGTTCGGATGGTAAATCATGGAAGTAACACAACCTATCCTACTGTTAAAAATTCTTCTGTAATAAATCCTAGAAAAAAAGGAGATACATCAACAATGATTCCTACATCTACCTATAGCAATAGTTTCTATACAGTAAATTCTAGTAGAGTAGGAGTTCATGGATTTGGTACTACAAGTGGAAAGACAAGTCGTGGGATTATTGGGGGAAAAGTTCCTGTTGGTGGTTTTCCAAATAGGGTTCTTCTTTCAAAGGGAATCAAGAAAACACAACATACACGTCAAACATCTCACATAAAACGAACAGGAAATATTAACATAAATGTAGAAGAAGAAAAACCAAGTGAAGAAGATAATGAATCACGTATCTTTAATGAACAGAACCCATTTGGTATCAATGAAGAAAATATTATGAACAATAACCCATTATGGATAAGAAGAAAAGAAAAAAATGTTCTTACTTGGGATATGAATGCATCATTGGAAAAAAATCATCTTGATTATGTTAACTCTTGTGTTGATGGTAAAATATATAACAGATACCTTTTAGTCACTAATATACCCAACGATTTAGATGAAAATGACAAACTGAAGTCATATGTCAATGAACTTTTTTCTGTCGAAAAAAAATACTCTCTCTGTGTTGAGGTAAATATGTTTACAATAGAAAAGAACGATGAAGATAAACTTTTCAAGTATGCTTTCAAAAAATGGAAGATCAACGAGATTGCCAACAGTGACAGCGCGGGGGTAGACGCGGGGATGAACACTGTGGCAACCGCTGTGACAACCACTGGGGTAGATACAGATGTGATTGGAGAAGTAAAGGCTGAGATGCAAGACCTACTTGGTGATGCAGCGGAGAATTCACAGGGAGCTGGTGGAGGAAGCCAAAGGGAGGAGGAACATTTAGGAGAGGCTAACAACCACCAGAATAATAGGGTAAGAGAAAATACCGACGCGGAAAAGGAGAAGGAGGAAGTTCCTTCCGATGAAGAACCAACGCAGGAAGAGGAAAAAGGCATCGTTGCAATGGGCTCCAAAAAGAGAAACGCCAGAAGGGTTGGGGCGCAGAGGTACAAGAAGAAGGAGGGTGAAGTGGAAGAAGTGAACGGAACAGGTGGTGCGGAGGAAGCGAACGGAGCAGGTGGTGCGGAAGAAGTGAACGAAACGGGTGATGCTGATGATGTTGGTTGTGCGGGCGTGAAGCGGTGTGCGCATCTAACGTTCAGAACTATAAAAAACTGCGTGGAGGCGAAGAAGGCGTTGGAGGAGAAGAAGTTTAAGGTAACTTTTTCTGCCCCTAGTAAGGCTAACAACTGTTTGTGGGTGGGGAACATTCTAAAAAGTTATTTTCATAACACATCAGGAATATTGAAAATAATGTTTTCGCATTTTGGTGAAGTTGTTAACTTAAAACATGTCACTGACAAGAATTGTCTCTTTTTACAGTATGACAATATTGATAGTGCAATAAAAGCAAGGAATCATATGTATGGAATACAGATATCGAAAAATACTCTACTTAATGTAGACTTTTCAACTTTAGGTGAATGGGAAGGTAAACAAAAAGTAAGTTTGTTCAGAAAAAAACTGTTAGATGCACTTACCTATGATAATAGAAACATACATGATAAACTAGAAAGAAAGTTTAACAATAAAAGTGCAGGTTTTATAGACTCAAATGTTATGCATCTACTTAAAAAAAATAACAGAAAAAAAGTATATCCAACTACGATGTATGAAGAGCATAGTCACGGTAATTTCTCTAACCGAGACAACACTGGTAATAATACTCTTACCGATAAAAAGAACAGGAGAAGTACAACAAAATCGTTTAGAAACATACAAGAGGGAGACAGATACAATAATAATAGGACATATGATCAGAAGGATGGTAGAAGGGGGACATCTAAACGAAAAGGTTTTGATACAGGACATTCCAATAACCAACGTGTACATAAAAAACGAAGAGACGAAAGTGGAGAAATCGAAAATAATGGCCATATCAACGAAAACGTAGTTACAAATGCGGCGGAGGTGGATGCCGTGAACAACGGGGCTGGAAAAGATGTTATCGTCTCCGGCACCGAAGACGCAGAGACAAGCGGAACGAAAAAGACCATAGCCTTTTACGTAAACCAAAAGTACAAGTGCGATTTCAGTGCCAACTTCTACGAAGGAAACCCTGACCTGGACATGTACTTGACTTTTTCCGCGCGCCTCTGGCTCGTCGCACGTCACTTCACCGCTTTACCGCTTTACCGATTTACCGCTTTACCGTCTTACCGCTTTACCGCTTTACCGCTTTACCGCTTTACCACTTCTTTTTCCCCATAGATACACCGAGCTGAACGTGGAAACGAAGAGTGACATCAAAAACTTGAAGCAGATTAAGGGAACCTGTTCGGACTACTCCATCTGGCAGCTAGGACCTAGTAAGCATTTCCCTTCTCACTCACATCTTGTCGTTTTCTAGTGTCTCATTCAATCACCGCACTCTTCCCTTACCTTTGTCACATTTGCGCATATCACAGCATGTTCATGAACTTTTTTTTTTTTTTTTTTTTTTTAACTCCTTCCCCCCTTCCTCTTGGTTAGCCCCTCGACAGAAGAAAAAATTTTACCACATATGTGATCACTTCAGCAAGAAGAAGAACATCCCCGTTATCATTGACAAGGGTTTCACTACCTTTATCGTCCCAATTAGAGAGGACTACCTAACGGATCTAGGCGTAAGCAAAAAGGCGAACACAGTATGCATGTGATCATAGCGAGGAATGCGACACCATGTACATACCGCGCATGTAGTAACATTGCGTTAGATACCTACATTAAGCGTCTGTATGTGTACATGCTCCCATTGAACCGTCTGTATGTATACATGCTCCCATTGAACATCATCTGTATATGTATATGCTCCCTTTTCCCCTCAAACAGATTGAAGACATGAATTTTATGTATGCCTTCGTCCTAGAGACAAAGAAGTCGTGAATATATAAACCCCCCCCCCTGTGTGTGTATCATCATATGTTCATTTACATATGCATATCTTTTTGACATTCATTTGATGTTAGTGTTACGTTTGAGCATTTTGCCTCAAGCATAAGAAGGAAAGTAAAAATGTGAAAGCGCAAAAGAAGAAGTGCATTGCAGTTGGTTACTGTGAAAACATGTCATATCGTTACAAAAAAAAAAAAAAAAAAAAAAAAAAAAAAAAGAGAAAAAAAAAAAAAACAAACGTGTGCGTATATGCATGTTCATCGTAGCTTTTAAAAAACTCAACTCAAGGGTTGCATTTGTTTTTCCCCTTATTTTAAAAACAAAAATATCTGAAACACGCGCGCGCACAGACATATGCACACATAATACATCTATGCAAATGTATGCACTTCGCTGATGAGCTGCAGAATATGGAAAAAAGGGGAGGGGGGGAGGAAAGGAAACAAGAGGAAGCAACAAGGCTAACATTAGCCGGATACGAGAGAAATGAATCCAACATGCACCCTCCTCCCAGGGTTATCCAATTTAGTCATCTCCAAATGTGTTAGCATTGCTTCTTATCTCCATGGGGACAATGATTTTTTGGTCTACCACCTGGCTTATAAAAGGTTCACAGGATGATAGTTTTCGCAGATTCTCCTCTATACTGTCCTGGTAGCTATGAAAGTTGTAACTCTCTGCGGGAATAAAACGCAAGTAAAAGGGGTATAGAAGGAGAGCATGTGAACACGAGGATACGCACTTCTTTGTGTGATGGGACTTTTTTTATATCCGTACTGTTGTTCAGATACGCACACACCCCTACCATTCATGATGACCGTGTAGATGATGTCCACGATGTTGTGTGAGCTGATCCTCTCCGAGATTTCCAGTTGTCTGTATGTAAACATATGCAAAGGGGGGGGGGAGGAGGGGTATACTATACTGCATCGATACTTACATAGGTGCGCGGTCATGTAGTGTGCAGTCATGTATACTCTACTGCTTCGCCACTTGTTCGGATGAACATGTGCGACAGATATAACTTACTTAGACTTGAGGGAAAAGATGCATTGCTGAAGTTTCTTCGCGATGCACGCGTTAGCAGCCCTACATTCTTCACTGTATTTGTCCTCGTCGTCCACGCTCTCCACGCGCACTTCCACGATACCGTGCAACAGCGAGGCAAAGGCGAGACACTCCTCTACATTGATCTGTGAAAAAAGAAAAAAAAAAAAAGAAAAAAGAGGGGGGGATGGGAGGAATGTATATGTGCAGACAAGTGTTGAAGGTGGGGGGAATGAAAAGGAAAACTTGCACACGTTTTTTTTTTTTTTTTTGGCACAAGGTTAGTTACATATTTGCGCTCATCATTGCAGTGGTACTCACATATAGGTAGAGCCATAGGGCGTGTGTGCTGGTTTTGCTAGAAAGGAGGATCGTCTTGAAAATGACGACACTTTGCTGGTAATCAAAGTAGGTATTTGATAGGTGTAGGAAACATTTTAACAGCTGCTTGAATTGATACATAACATTGTTCATTAGGACGAAGCAATACTCCGCTTCTTCCACCACGTACATTAGAGCTTCTCGGCTGGGTTTCGTTGGTACATTCCCTCCGCCAGTTACAATGTTAACGTCGTTTTTGTAAGGGATATTCAAGCCAGCATTATGAATTGCATTGTTCGTAGCGATAGCATTGTGTGTAGTGGTGTTGGGAAAGGAAGCCCCTACTGGCCCCGCTCCCGCCCCTGTTCCTGCTGCTGCTGCTGCTCCTGCTCCCCCGCCGGCATATCGTTGTAGCCGTCTGTTAACTACCTCCAACAATTTATACTTAAAAATTTCTAGCTGAAGTTTCCATTCAACACCAAGGTAAGGGGTACCACCACCATTGCAATAGTAGGAATAATTCTCGATATTTCTAACAATAGTACTTGGGGTGATAACCTTGTTCCAGTTATTACCACCACAGGAAGGATCATTCAGTGTATCCATTGCGTGTACATGACCATTAAAAGTATTGTCGCCAAAATGGACATTCGTTATTTGAAAAATATACCTGTCTCGGTCATAATTTTTATTCCATATATGAAAATACATATTCTCATTATTTATATATTTGTAGTAAGTAGTTATTTTTATATCTTTAAAAATTTTAAATGAATCAATTAATATTTTATATGGCCTGAACACGTTCATATATTTTTTGCATTCACCTGATTCATTCAGAAGATGCATTTTATTAGCTATAAGATGTTTCATATTTTTAATTTTTAACGGAGATGATATGTTAAAATTGTCAATTTCTTGTTTTGACTTTTGTATATTTGAGAAAATTATGTCTATAGTTATATTGTATGGCCATTGACAATTTAAATCTTCTTCACTCACTTTATTATTGCTTAAAAATACATTTTTCTTCCCCTTTCGATGAAATGTTTTCATCTTAAATTCTCTTCCATATAAATCGTTTATATCATACATTCCTGATTGCTTACCATATTCATCCTCTACGTCATTCCGATCAGAAAGAGTGCTTCTTTTCCCCTCTATTTCGACCCCCATCTTTTTTGTAGCGATATGTAAGATATCAGTATTACCCAAGGTAGTAGTAGCAGCAGCAGCAGCAGTAGCAGCAGTAGCAGCAGCAGCAGCAGCAGTAGCAGCAGTAGCAGCAGCAGCAGCAGCAGTAGCAGCAGTAGCAGCAGCAGCAGCAGCAGCAGTAGCAGCAGCAGCAGAAGCAGAAGCAGAAGCAGAAGCAGCAGTAGTAACGTTAGGAATATTTATATCCCTATTATCATTCATAGATGAGAAAAAAGAATCTACATCTTTATGTTCATAAAGAGTAGAAAAATTATAGTATGAGTAATTTAAAAGTTCAAAATTTATGCCATATTTATTAAAACGTTTAATCAGAAAACCTTTCATCATTTCAATTTTTTTCAATTCATATATTTTCTCTTTATATAATTGTATTAAATTAATTTCTTGTTTTTTTAAAGATTCATTGTCATTAATATGTTTTAAATCATTTAATTTTTTTGTAAGAATATCTATTTTCATTTTTTTTTTTTTTAAAATATTACTTTGTTTTTCTAAAATAATTTTCTTCTCTTTTATTTTATTTTCAATCTTAACATTGTAATTTTTTAAAGTATCTATTGCTTTCTTTGTTTTACTGTGATTGAAATGTATCACTTCATATTTCACAATAGCATCATCTAATTGTACACTGACATTATTTAAGGTATTCATCTTACTAATAAAATGGAAAATCATATTTCTTATATGTTCATACAGTTTTACCAATTTCGTTATATTTTTTTTTTCACTGTTTACTTTTTTCAGTGAATTAATTCTACATCTCTTAATTATGTTTAATGTTATCTCCTTAATAGTTTCTTGCTTTCGTACTAAATTTTCATTAAGTTTAATCTTCAATCGCATATTTTCTTTTTTCTTTTGAGCATCTATTTTTCCAAATGTCAAAGTTTCCTTTGTCAACGAATCTTCTACTACAGCATGTCCTACCATTTCTTCTTCCTCCTCATTTGTGTTTTTCTTTCCTTCATGCTGACTTGCATACTCCTCTCTTCTCTCAAGCATGCCTTCACCATATGTGTTACTTTGGCCATACGCCTCATTCTGGCCATACGCTTCATTCTGGTCATACGCCTCATTCTGGCCATACGCTTCATTCTGGTCATACGCTTCATTCTGGTCATACGCCTCATTATGGCCATACGCTTCATTCTGGTCATACGCCTCATTATGGCCATACGCTTCATTCTGGTCATACGCCTCATTATGGCCATACGCTTCATTCTGGTTATACGCCTCATTCTGGTCATACATACTATTTTCACCATACCTATTCTTTTCAAACATGACATTTTCCCCTCCGTCCCTGTTTATATCATTATCATTAAATTCGTACCCTGAATATTTTCCGTTATAGAAAGTATGCGTCTTACAATTCTCCTCTTCTTTACTTCTCTGTTGTGTGTATTCCCCCCATTGTTCGTAACTTCCCTGGTAGGCATATTCTCCCTGTTGAGCGAACTCTCCCTCTTCCTCGTATCCACCCTGCCCTTCTCTAGCGTCTTCCTCCTCCGGAGCGCTTTCCCTGTCCTCTTCGTCAAATTTAGAAGACAACATTCTTTCCTGTTCATCTTCCATTTCATTTTGCCCAAATTCAGATTTCCCATTTTCTACATTTTCTACATTTTCTACATTTTCTGCATTTTCTGCATTTTCTGCATTTTCCTCTTGGGGATCGTAGCTTCTTTTCGATTCCATTGCTGCGTCCTTGTTCTCTTTTCTATTATCATGTGCAGGTAATTCCCGTAATTTGCAAAATTTGTTCTCCTTATATGTTTCTCCCTTTGACAGTGGGTTCGACGATGTATGACATTCTGCGTGTTTAAAATGAGCCTGCAAACTAGATCTATTTGCAGAAACACTTTTTCCCTTCTCCATGTAGGAGCTCTTACTACTTTCTTTTGCCCTTTCTTCCGCCCTTTCTTCCGCCCTTTCTTCCGCCCTTTCTTTTGCCCTTTCTTTTGCCCTTTCTTTTGCCCTTTCTTCTGCCCTTTCTTCCGCCCTTTCTTCCACCCTTTCTGTTGTCCGTTTCTCATTCGCAAAGGTGCTCAGAGCATTGCTCCGAACTGTAACATTGTAGCTTGCCCTGCGGTTCGTGACTATACGTTGCATATCCTTCGAGTTCCTCTCAGAATTGTCATTCTTGGAAATTCCTTCAAAAATGTTTATCGTTTTTCTGCTCGCTTTGCTTCCCCCACAGCTTCTTCCTCCTGTCGACTTCACCTCGACATTGTCACAAACCTCAGGCACAGCGAGAGATTGTCTAAACATTGTCTTTCTCTTCCCTGAAAAGTTATCCTGGTTTCCTACTTTGTTATATTCACTCGCTAGAAAATTATCACCTCTGTCTTTCTCCTCAACATGTGTGTTGCGCACTTTTACATTGCTTGTATCAACATTGTAGTCATTCTCATATTTGTACTCGCTATCTCTGGTATCACCTCCCGCGATGGATACACCTTTGTTAGCTTCCGAACGTGCGTTGTCATTGCACTCGTAGAAAACGTCCTTTCCATCTTTCTGCCTGTCTCTGGTAGAGCCTATTTCTTCTAACATATGCTCACTATCCACGTTGGACGATAACATTTCTTCTGCGCGATTATCAACACGGAAGTGGCTACTTCTGTGTGTACCCCCTTCCCCTACTTTCGATTTGTCTCCTATTGCACTGGTTCTCGCCTCTCCACATTTCGCCGGGTCCAACTTGGCGAAGGAGTTTGTATGGTTCACCTCGTTTGCGTTGTTCACATTGTCAGCGTTGTTCACATTGTCAGCGTTGTCCACATCGTCAGCGTTGTCCACATCGTCAGCGTTGTCCACATCGTCAGCGTTGTTCACATCGTTCGATTGGGCAAATTGGAGAATGTCCTCACTGACAGTGCCCATGTCCGCGCTTAGGAGCTTTGTCAAGAATACATCATCACCACTCAGGTTCACACCGTCGTCTTTCAATTTATTTTTTATGGGAGACAAACGAGCTGATTCGACGAAATCAACAGACGTTTTGGTTTTAAATCGAACTGCTTCGGAGGAACCCCTCCCAACAATGTTATTACTGTTATTGTAATAGTCGAGGGTGTTTCTTTTTTTACTATCATCTGTATCATATTTATATAATAATTTATCGATAGGCGAGTTTTCAACATTACTCGGAAAGTCTCCATCTAAATTGTCCCCTTTCATGTTGACTTCTTCTCCGTTAGAGACACTTTTCCTTTTCACATCTGATTTGTTAGAATCGCTAGATATTCTGGTAAACTGTGTTAAATGTAGGGGAGAAATTTTTTCTCTGTCATCAAAAACGGCTATAGATCGATGAGAAAACTGAACTGATTTTTTCCTTGCACTCGTAATATTATCATTTACCTCTTTAACAGGAGAAAAAGAATTGCTCTGTTTTAGTATTCCCTTTTTGGGAGTTTCATTGCTTATTTTTATTTTTCTCGTGGAATTTATTTTATTTTCCCACAATGAGAAGCTGCTGTTAGACATTCTACTATTATTTAGCGAGTCGTCATTCCCATAATGCATCATCATAATTGTATCTAGGCTGTTTTTCCTAGTAAGCGATGTCCTTCTCAAAAATTCAGAATCGCTCGCATACTCTCCCAGGAGATAATCTCCTCCTTCGCTACCACCTCCAACATGACTTCTTCCTTCCCCACCTCCGTTGTCATCGTTCAAGAGGTACCTCTTCTTCAAATTGTCGAGCTCCTCATCAAGCATGTCAATTGATCTCTTCTTCGTATTTTCCGGGTGTTTCGACACGCTACCTCGGTTTACACTTCTTCGATAGGGTTCGTCGTCCATTTCTCCCTTCTCTTTGGAGGGAGATGGAGTTATCAAATCGCTATCGTACATATTTTCTGCCTGTGACAAGGAGCTATTTAGTTTGTCATTAGTCCCATACTCATAATTATGTGAAGACAGTTTTACATTATCATCAGTAACACTCAAATTGAAAAGAGAAGAATTCCTAACATTATTAATGGACAAACAGCTATCCCTATTACTTTTTCGATTTAACTTATCATTAAATTCGCTTAAATCTAAATCATCTCTTAAAAAAAAATCATCGTTTAATAAACTTACCTTAGAGTAAGTAGACATTCTTTCTTTTCTGTCATTTTTCGGAGAAATTATATCTTTCTCATTAAGGAACTTTTTACAGTATTCATCATCATTCAAAATATTTTCAAATTCTTCACTTGACATTTCTTTTAATTTTTCCAAGTTGTGAAAATTGTCTATCTGTTTATCCATTTGACTTAATTCCCTTACATTAAATTCACCAGTGGTAATATCATCATTATCATTATTTGTACATTGCGGGGATGATATTCTCACCTGATAATTTTCATCCTTACTCCTTGCATTATCACTAGCGGGATTGCTATGCATTGACATGGTAAGAAAAAAAAAAAAAAAAAAGGGACAACTAAATTTTTAAAAATGGGTATCTCAAAATGATTATTTTTCCAAAAAAGATATTGTCTGTGCGAGAATTTCCTTTTTTCTGTAAAAAAACGGGGGTGGGGGGGGGAGAGAATAAAAAAAAAAAAATGCTTCCATGTGGTAATCTCACTATGAGGCTTCACATGGCTCAAATGTGCTCTCATGAAGTGGGGGTGAAAGGTGCATTATTTATCGCCACCTCTCCGTGTGCAGTTGTCTGCGCGTATTTTCCCCCACGTCTGTTATTCTGACAGCGGCTTTGCGGTTAGTTTGCGGTTAGTTTGCGGTTAGTTTGCAGCTATTCTTTGCCTAACCTTGCACCTATTTTTTTTTTTTTTTTTTTTTTTTTTTTTGTAGCTATTTTCCTGAGCATTTTTTTTTTTTCCAGCTATTTTTCCCTTTTTTCCTGCCTCGTTCATGCGTTTTTTCCCTTTTGCAATTTCCGTTCATCTTAAAATGTGGGCATTTATTTTTTTCGCCTAGTTCATGCTCCCAAGTATGGAAGTATATTTTTGGTGGAACTATTTCACGCTTCTCTATGCGTATGCACAATGTGCGTCAATTTGTGCACACTTTTTTTTTTTTTTTTTTTTTTTTTTCTAGTCTTGTAAACTGTTTACCTTTACTGGTTACACACTTTCTGAAACGTCATGCGCCTTTGCAATGTCTGTTGTACGTACACTGTCTTCCCTTGCCGCTGAAAATGCGTTGCTGGAGGAAACCTGTACACGTGCGCACAAAAGGTAAGCATGCATGCATGTATGTATTTGTGTATATGTATATTTTTGTATGCACTTACGCATATACACGCACGAACCGTGTACACCATACGGCTATGCGCGGCTGCAATGGACACAGAGAACGCGAATAAAACTGTTCATTCGAAAGCGCGTAACCCGAACAAAGACTAGCACCAAAAACATAAAAAAAGCTGACGCAAAACTACTTTAAATTTTTGCCATTCATTCCTCCATGCGTGTTCTGCATGTGCTACATGAGCTGGCTGCGTGATGATTGTGCTGAGTGTGCATACTTTACGTCTTTCTCTGTGCGCACTCTTTGGCGCGCGTTTTGCACATGCCCTGTCGCTCGTAGCGGAAAAACAAAAACCCGACGAATAAAACGCCGTGTGCACTTATTCTCTTCCTTTTACCATCTCTCACTTTGTATTTCCCCAATAGTTCGGCAATGAAATGTGGAAAATGTTTTCCTCTATTATGTTACCAAGCGGTAAAAATGGCGTAGGTAAAAGGACGCAAAAGGAACCTTCTGAAAATGTTTGTGCATACAGCTGTCAATATATATGTGCAGTGATTTATTTTTTTCGCTTTTTTATGAACACGGACAGGTGGTGCGCAAAAAAACCATTTCCGCAATTTACCATGTTCGTATCGTTTGGCAAGTGACCACGATTTCGTAAACGTTTTTTTTTTATAAGTGAAAACTTCTGAAAGGAAAAATGTTTCGCGATTTTTTTTTTTTTTTTTTTTTTTTTTTTTTGGTCCCCTTTGATATTTATTTTTTTTTTTTTTTTCCTTCTGCTCATAGTCCGAGATCGCGTGTTTTCGCAAGTACGCATTCAGCAATTTTATTTTTTTAAAAGGAAATACGGAGGTGGAGGGGGGGTTAATAACCTGGTGTGCTTTGCCCGATATGCACAGGAAGCCCCGCTCTTATATTTCCCGTTATTTTTTCCGTCATATCTGCCGTTATTTTTTCCGTCATATCTGCCGTTATTTATTCCGTCATACCTGTCGTTATTTATTCCGTCATATCTGTCGTTATTTATTCCGTCATATATGTCGTTATTTATTCCGTCATCTCTGTCATTTTTTCCGTCACCTCGGTCCTTATTTCTTCCTTTTTCTCCCCATATTTTTGCTCGCTTTCCCGACCTTTTCACCCAATCGGAGTAAAAGGGAACGGCGAAGCCGAACTAAAAATTTGCGACTTCGAACGACGCTCCTTTGCAATTTCCCATTTTAAAAAAGGAGAAAGAACGTGACCACATTAATCCCTCTTTAAAATAGCAAAGGTACAAGGTGTAAAACAATGCACACTCTCTAGTTACAATAAAAATACAAAGTTTCTCGTTAAACCACATAAATCGCACACATATGTGCGGCAAATCCTTTTTTTTTTTTTTTTTCTTTTTCACGCTTGGACAAAAAAAAAGAAAATGAATCAACACATGAATAAACCGCTAAAATGCGGAAAAACAAATAGATTCACAAAAATAATAATCGGGGGAAATAACACAACATGTAGGGAGAGACACGCGTGTTGTATACATGCGACACAAGCATTGGTCTCATAGAGTAATTATACGGGTATGCTTGTTGTTCAAAACTCTGTTCATGTGTTGTATTATAGTGTGCATTGTGACACATGTGTATATGTACTCCCATGCATAACTAAAAAAAAAAAAAAAAAAAACAATGAATGGCAAAGCAAGCAGGGCGTGGTAAATTATAATGGGATAAAATAAACCAAACTAAATGGAGAAATGGGAATTTCGGAGGCGCTAAATGTACAAACCACGTTCCGCGCCATTCCAATTTTTGTAACTACAAAAAAGGGTAACATACAATTAATGCACAGATGAGGGGGGTGACAGGAAGGCACCAACATACCACTACCATCACATAGGCGCGCCAAAAATGGCAAAAGGTACTACACCAAACTGAACACTCTTCTTTTTCAAACAACTTCCTTTTCATTAAGGTTCTATAACAACATCTGCCCAAAATGACATGCGTAAAATGTGTGCCCATATATGAAATAATGTCCAAAAAAAAAATTACTCTACGTAGCTGCCTGACAACTCACGCTCTATCATCTGTGGGGGTATATGCACAATTAGCCCGTCATATGCAGCAATAACCATTCTATCGTTAGATCCCCCTTCCGCTTTGTAATCGAGATGGGCGAGCACACCCTCAGTAGGAGCGGGATGGCTCTCGCTACCAGCACTACCGCAACTGTCATTGCCACCACAAAAATCGTGCACATGTATTATGTTGCTCTTTCTTCCTCCATCCTTCTTTGTGTTCCCCTGAAATGGATGGCACGACTCGGGTGCCTCTCCCGCTACTCCCGCCTCTCCTGTGTCTCCGGGCTTCCCCGCATGAAACGCCTCGCGTGCCTCATTCTCAATTTTCTGCATGACAAGCACGTTCTTCAGTTTGTTATCGCCGATGTACCTCTGCGAAAAGTGTGTAAGGATCAACTTCCTCGCATTAATCTTTTTAGCAAAGCTACCAGCCATATTGGCAGTTGAATGCCCCCTTTCTGAGATTAGTTTGTTGTACTCAATCACAACGTCGTTACTCAGTTTGGTGTCTCTTAAGGGGACATCTTTTCTCATTATGTGATAGTCCCCGCTTGGGGTATTATCATCAAAGTTTTGCTTTTTCTCAAAAATGGGAGGCACTTTTATATCGCAAACATGTGCTACTTTGCCTTCTTCATCTCCCTGTTCTGCCTCATCTCCCTGTTCTGCCTCATCTCCCTGTCCTGCCACATCTCCCTGTCCTGCCTCATCTCCCTGTCCTGCCTCATCTCCTCTCGACAGGAAACCTCTATTAAGGGAACTAACATTCCCATCTTCGCATGGCAAACCTGTAGGTAGCAAATGACCATCCGTTATGTCTACTAAACTATTGGTTGATTCATGAATAAGAACATCTGCATCTTTGGCAAACGGAATCATATTAGATGCATCATAAGTATCTTGACACACTACAATTTTTCTTTTCTTATATATTTCTTTGTATGCATTATCGTAGGTTAACTTTGATTCATCGGGAAAAACAATAACATCATTTAAAGTCATTTTTCTAATGACATTTTCGTAAATTTTGTATGGGGCATATTCTAAACATTTGTATTTTTTCAACTGATCGTAATTTTTTTTTATAAGACTATTAATGTACTCTGCATTGAACTTGTTTTCCGCACATTTTTCTTTTAGTATATACCCAATCGTTGGTACTGTGTGTTTTATTTTAAAACCGCTAACTTCTAAGAAATCGTTTTGCATAACGGGATACACTTTTTTTTCGTTCATGTATATGTATGCTAAGCCACGCTTACCTTGGTCGACTGCATTGCCGCTTCCGCTGCCGCTGCTACTTCCGCTGCTGCTTCCACTTCCGAATCTCAGTTCGTGGACGAAAAAACGAGCCATTCGCTTAGAGTAGGTGGAACTAAAACTGTTTTTTAAAAAACGGTATATTCCCTCAGGCCCGTATATATTCACGATATTGGTATTTCTCAACATTGTCAAGACAGAAATAAGTCCAAGACAATGATCACCATGAAGATGAGTGATGAATATATTTTTTATTTTGCTTACTTTAATATTTGCCTTTTGCAATGATATGAAAGTATTTTCTCCACAATCAAAAAGAAATGCTTCGTTATATTTCTTTTTTGTTGTTTGCAGAATAAATGACGATGTTCCTCTACTACTTGATGGATACATAGAACCTGAACCTAAAAAAATTAATTTCCAATCACTTTTCTTCTCATCATTATCCCTAAAACAGTCTCTCTTTACCTTCACCTCGTAAGTCCTTGGATCGATATAAACCTCATTAATTCCTATTTTGTGTTCAGTAATTAACCACTGAACAACCTTCTTAAATGCGACTATCTTCTCTGCAATATTACGCACCACACCTCCCTCATAATATTCTTCCCCTTCTAAAAGGGACAAGTATATACATTTACACAATTCCTTATCTATGAAATCTTCCTGTGTCCATTCACATCCCAAACTTATAGATTTTTTATTTTCTATTCCTCTTATGAGCTCTTCATATGCCCTCACAGTTTTCTCTTCAAGATTCAAATGCATACTTTCTACCAAAGCGTTAATTTTTTCAATGCATATTTCGTTTGCTTTTTTCCCCTTCTGCTTTGCATTAACTTGGGTACCACTACATTTGTTAATGTAGGGAGATGCATTATCATCACTTAAATCATCTTTACAATGTCGATATATTTCGAATAAATTTCTATTAACAAAGAGTAACTTGTACACTCCTCTACTTATCTTACCTACAACCGTTTCCCTCTCATTGATCTCAGTTGGGTTCTCCCTTTCCAAAATGGCAGAGCCTATAGACCTATCTTCAAGGGTATAATAACCCCTTTTGAATTTGAAAATGTCATTTATTCTCTTTTTCCCTATAGGATTATTTGTCTCATATTTTCCTCTGTCTCTACTCAGATTTATATCCTTTTTCCTATTTAAAAAGGAACCCTTGTATAAGTATATATCCTCGTTACTTACAAAATAGGAGGGTATTCTTTTGTATGTTACGCTATATATAGATGGACTACTCAGAAGAAGAAAAAGGAATTGATAATACGGAAAGGAAAATAACATATTTCTATTTTCTTATTATCTGTTCATATGAAAATATAGCAGATTTATTTAGCTAGCTCATTACTTTTTTTTTTTTTTTTTTTTTTTTTTTTTTCTCCCCTTTAGAACTACCCCTGTTTTTACTATCTAGTTTCTTCTTTAAAAAAATGTTCCTTTTCCCCCTTTCTAAATATATTCACCTTTTCTATGTTACTCTATTGAGGGGGAAGTAAAAAGAGGGATTACTCACCTCCCTATAAAAGCATTATATCAATGCTCTATCATCCATGCAACTCAGTTTCGATAGCTACACTGACACAATTGGCATGAAAGGTAATACTGTTTATGTTCTACTGTTAATAGTTTATCGAAGGGAATAATATGATTAACGTACATGTAACTTTTCTGTTTGACTAAAAAAGGGGCTACTTTTTTTTTTTTTTTTTTTTTTTTTTTTTTTTCTCTTTTGTTTATTTTTAAAATTGTTCGCCATTTCGTCATGTCCCCCTGGTGCAACAGTAGCGATTCGGTTACAAAATAGTTTGCACAGATTAACTATTTTTTAAGCAGTATCATTAGGGAGAAGGGGACAAAGAAAAAAAGGTACGCGGTTGGCATAAAACACGATGGGGAAAAAAGGGGGAAGAGGGTTATATACATGGGACAATGTATACCATTATGGAATGTCCTCCAAGGTGCGTTAAAATGAATATTTTGTAGGGATGCCCCTCAAATTGGGTCACATAAATTCGCACACGTGGTAAATGCATGCACATATGCCACATCGTGCCGCTTTTTTGCATGTGCGCAGTTGAGAGGATCTCTCACGTGGAAGTGGAAGTGGAAGTGGAAATGGAAGTGGAAATGGAAGTGGAAATGGAAGTGGAAATGGAAGCGGGAACCCCAATTTTCTTTAAAAAATTAAAAAATAAAATAAAATAAAATAACCCACGGAGCATCCTTTTGTATCTTTCCATTTTGCATCATTTCCTACGATTTCTTTTTAAATAGGGGTTTTACCATTTCTAGGCAGCTCGAAAAAATAAAGTTTGTCAGATTCTCGTCACTTTCGTCCACATTGACACTTACGTAGAAGGGAACCTTGAACTTCATGCCTGAGGCGGGAAAAGGAGGAAAAGTGCGCATGTATATACCCTTGCGTGAGCCAATTTTGCGCATGGGAGTGTGTGTGCTCTAAACGCGTTCTCCACAAGCACATGCAGGTACATCTCTGTTGCTCGCATCATTTTTACTACCTAACAAGCGGGCAACATCATTTCCATACGAGTGAGGCTCACCTACCATACAAACAGTGTTATCGGCATCGGACTGCGAATGAGGTGGGGAAAACACTAATTGTGAACTTAATATCGAAGGAGAAAGGTTGTTCATAGATGTTTTGGGTATGTAACATACGCCAGCCTTTACAGGGGTAGAGGGGGACAACAAAATGAGAAAAAAGCACACAACTGAGGATGACGCTTCTACTCTCACTGAGTGTATTCATGGCCTCTACGCTGGTTATCTTTTGTGTAGAAATACTCCAAGAGATGTTCATGTACCCTCTTTGTCGTCCCTCTACCCTCTTTAACATTCCTCTTTCTCCATTTTCGGGTTACATATTTGATCGGATAGGATGCCTGCAAATCGGTTAGCTCGTTTTTCTCATCCGTAACAGAAAGAAATATAGTCTCTCCGAAATGAATGGCACAAAAGTGCAAACTTAGGTATCCCATATATGTTTTGTGACATCTATATATTTCAACTTCATCCTGCTTAGGGAACTTCTCCCTTGGAAGAGTCTCCTCGCTCGGCCAACATTCGCTATGCATCGTAACCCTATGCTGTCACATATATACATACATACATACATACATACATACATATATACATACATACATATATACATATATGTATGTATATATATATATATATATATATATATATATATATATATATATATATATATATATATATATACATACGATTTTATCCTCTCTTCTAATTATTTTCTTCTTTTTTTGTAAAAGTAATTTCTCCAAACAAAACTTAGGGTTGGGAAGAAAAAATTGCAGGCAGTATATACACTACTATTTTCTTTTTTTTTTTTTTTTTTTTTTT